>JAPMOQ010021471.1:0-63262 GCA_026543055.1 Argiope trifasciata | reverse complement strand
ATATATATATATATATATATATATATATATATATATATATATATATAAATTTTTACATATTTATCTACAAGAAATTATTGGATATTATTACTTTCCAATCATTTGAGTAATAAGAAATTAATTAGACCTTTGGAATATTTCTAAAAAATATTTTTTTAAAATAATTTGAACAGTTAATTATATTAATGTGCACTTCATGTTTCTTGCAGTTAATCATACTATTGCTGAATAATTCTTATATTTTTTTGATTTGATAAATGTAGTTAGGAATTTGTATGTTTGTAACAACTTTTTTCCTCTCAATTGGTTTTTTGAAAAAGTTATATGTTCGCATTTTATATTTCTTTATCTGCCTCATGTATATCTACTAATCAAATATAGTGTATATTCTCATCTGAAATATATGCTAGCATTATGTTTTAGGAAATTTTTTAACTACTAAATTTTTTGATTTTCTCTTTTACCTAAATAGATTATACATTCTATTTTTTAATTTAACTTATTTAATAACAAAATAGAATAATTTAACCAAAAACTTGAGTTTTTTATGGATTGTTCCATAAAGTTTTTATACGGAATTACAAAATGTGAAAATTTTTGTTTTTATTAAAAGCTTAAGTTAATAATATATTGTTTCTGGAATGTTTGGATAAAATATTTTAATAGTTAATGAATAATTTCTTTCTTTAATAATTTTAACATGCATGTGCATATTTACTTTTAATGCTTAATGTGATCTTCTTTATTTAGAATATATTAAAAAATAGATGATAAAGTTTATAATGACTAAATAAAAGTTTATAATGACTGAAATGACTAAAGAATATAAATGTAGATGAATACATTTTGTTTAGTTGTCATTTTATTACTCATTTGTTATGTATGACTAAATTACTTGACTGATAGTTACTATATACTACATTATAGACATTAAATGAATATAATAATTTAGTGTTAAAGGTAATTGGAAATTAATATGTATATTAAAAATGTAATTTATCCCATATATTAGAAATTTGTAACAATTTAAATAAATCATTGACATGTTTTATAGGAACTTATTAGCCGTATAGTTGAATTATCACAAAATAAAGACAAAGAGAAAAATGACTTGGAAAAAAATGATCCTTTACTTGAATTTCTGCAGAATACCCACGTAAAGAAAGTTCTCATATATTTGTTAAATCCAAGAGATCCTCATTATATTCATCCTGATGTAATTAATATTTTGAAACAGGGTGATAATAATGAAACGAGGTAAGATGTTTATTTCTTCTGCAATTAATGCATTTTGATGTACATAACTAATAATCAAATTGCTGCAACAATTTAATTGTAAAAGAGAAAATTTCTTAATGATGTTAAAAAAAGTTAAAAAGTTGTTAAAAAAAAAAAGGAAATTCAATCTCTTGTCTGAATAATATTATAAGAATGATCCCTTTATCCATATTTTATTAAAAAAAATGTTCTCAATTATAAAGCAAATTATTAATCAGATAATATGATTAAGCATTTCATTGTTAAGCACGCAAAATAAATAACCATTCAATTACTAAGTACATACATGCAAAAAAAAAAAAAAAAAAAAAAAATTAATATTGTTGCAGATTATGCGAATTATAAATCCATTAATTCATACAATGAATATTATTGCAATATAAAAATAAAAATTCTTTTTTGAGTGCTATAAAGACATACTTTTAAAATGTGTTGATGTACTTCAAAATTTGGACCTTATGAGATTCTGTGAAGATTCCTGAATTCGATTGAAGAATTAATTTGACCTATCCTCCTTTCTCATAAAGTTTATAAGACATCTCCTCCTTAGTTAGGGATTACAAGTATTTTGAAGGTAAAAATACTTGTAATACTTTACCCACTTATTGAGGGTAAAAAAGCTAGAATTATTATGAAAACTGACATAAGGTTGCTCGAGGTTACTGATTAATGAAAAATTAGCTACTGTTATTGATAATTGTTGATATCTACTATGAAAAGAAATTATATATTTTGAAGACTAATTAAATAATTCTATTGCTTGCTGTTTCCTCATTTCATTTTAAAGTAATTTACTACTCGTGAATGCATATTGAGGCGAGCAACATTATAGCATTCATCCAGTCTTTTTATCAGTAGATAAAAAGATTTTAAATAGACGAGAAATAAAAATTCCTTGTGTTGAAAAATATTCTAATATAAATAAATGAGATTGTTTTTATAATCTTTATTATAATCAAAATGACTTATTTTGAGTGATTTTTTCTGTATTGTTAATATATTTTGTATATGTATAACAGTGTTGTAATCTTATAAATAGCATAAGTGACAAAGGCAGAATTTACAGTTTTGATAAGTATGCTTTTAATTCCAATCAAATCGTATAGGAAAACATTTGCTGCAGAAAATACATTTTGTAAACAATTCTTTTTTAAATTTTCTTGTAAACAAATTTCTAAAATGTTTAAAATGATATTTTGGTATTTTTATTCTTTTATTCCAATTTTAATTATAAGCCCATTGCATAATATATTGTAACATTTATGCACTTTTTTTCCATTTTTTTTTTAAAATTTTCATTTTACTGATATTTGGATTCAGTATAGGACATGTAACTTCATTGAATGATTTTATTTTCTAGTAAAAAAGATCCCGAAGTTCGACAGGCAGAATTAAAAGCTATTATAGCTGAACCACTTTTAAATCTGATTGAATCTAATATTCAAAAGTTTTATACAGACAATGCATTTTGTCTGTTTACATTGGTTGTCCTCCAGCACACTGTGGGTAAGAATAAATTAATATTTTATATTGATTATTTTATTTTGATTATTAAATAAATTAATTCAAAATTCCTTTTACTAAATTATATATATGCTATTTAGGGAACAGAAGAAATGCATTTAGGGCAATAGCTGACTTGGTTGTTGAGCCCTATACTACTGAAAACAAGAATACTCATCCAATTGAGCATTCTGGGTCTAATTTCATGTATAAGCAGCTCATTATTCATGATAAAGATGAATCACTGGATGATGGTAAGAATATTTAAATCAAAATAAAATAATTAGGCATCATAGATAATTAAAGTGAACATTAAAATTTTTTAAACATATTAAAATAAAACTTTTGATATCATGGAATAGATTTAATTCTGATTTATCTGCCAGATTTTATTGAATACTTTTTTTACTTCTGGCTTGAATTTGCAATGTTGATTTCTTGGTAACAATCCATTGATTACCTGCTGGATTATTAAAAGCTAATTTAGTATTTGACAATTTTCAATTGAAATTTACTTTACAGGTAAGTTGTTTTCTTACTACCAAATGTACCAAATAATCAAAAACTAAAATTTTTGATTCATTATACTTATTTTTATAGTTGCATTTACATATATTTTAATGCTATTTTATATCTACAAAAGCTGTTTCCTTAAATCCTAATCTTTAATAAATCTTACCAAAAAAAAGTTCTCATTAATAAAATAAACTAGTGCATATATATATATATATATATTTCAAATTAGAATAATTTCTGAATATGTTTTATGACTCTTGAAATAGAAAATAGTAATTTATTCATTAAACAATATTTTACTGTTGTTTTAGTGCTTCATAATGTGAAAAAGTGGAAAATTTCGTCTTGCCTCAATATTTAAAAAATGAATAAAAATTCAGTTTTTTCTTCCTTCTTCCAGTTCATAAACTAAATAATATATTTCATAAGCTATCTGCAAACTTAAGTAAACTTTTTGATAAACTTCTAAATTATGAAATTTTTGCTTTATACCTCTCCTTGGTGGGGGGGGGGGGCACAATTTTTAAATAAATTTTGTTATTTAAATGATATAATTTGGTTTCATGGATGCTTTTTCCCAATCTTTTTTTATGCAGATATTCAAAATATAACTATATTTGAACACTTTTTTAAGAAATTATTCCGGACGTAGTCACGTATTTTATATATTAAATAATAATTTACTAAACTTTATAAGTTAAAAGTAATAAGACATTTTTTATAGCCTGAATATTTCTGAAAACCCTCTAAGAAATTCTTTTCAGTAAGAAAAAGGATTTAAAAAAACTTATTTAGAACATGTCATTGTAATGTCATCAATTTTTGTGGTAGTTTTGCCTGTATTATAGTGGTTAACATTTCAGAATGCTTAGTTAGCTTAATAGAACTACAGTTAAAATTTCTAAATTTACGGGGAGGTAATTTACACCTTCTATCCCTTCTATGTGAAACTTATTTACTGTTGTACTTTAAAAATCAAATACAGACTTTTAGCCATGATGTGCTTCTACATGAATGACGATAATTTTAGAAATGATATATCCATTTAACCCCTTAAGCAATTTGCCCGTACAGTATACATGCTACCCGAAATTGGCCTCAACTGGTTTGCCCATATGGCGTATGGGCATCGATATTTTCTCCTTTCCTTCTCTGGTTTGCCCGTATTTTTCATTATAGTAAAGAGACTATTTAGTATTAATATTTTTTAATAGATGGCGTGGCTTGTCCATGTAACTGAAATACTTTTCATCCGAGGGTGTTTTTTTTTTGTAGCGGGAATATTATTTTGAAATTTTTGTTCTACTGTATTCAACGCTTGTGAATTTAAAACCTTGTTTTTTCTTATGGAAGTTATGGATGGAATAAAAAAAAATACTTTCTTGTTAGATGATGAACTACATTCTTATACAGATACAGATATTTCTTCTAATTATTTGGATTATTCCTCAGATGATTCGTGGAGTGAAGAATAGAGTACTGCAGGAATTTTTACTGAGGTTGATGTGAAAAACCAACCTGTTCCGTGCCCTCGATTTAAATTTACTAGTATTCCTTCTGTTGACACGATTCAATTTGACGACACTTATGATGTTCTACCATTTTAGGAAACATTCATTGATTCTTCTCTCATGAGTAAAATCGTGGAAGAAAAAATATGCCTTTTTTGGAAGCATTTCTGGCAAAAGAATTGACCGCTTAAAGGGTTAAATAAGCTGATACCTTGTTTAAGAAGTATTGAAAAATATCAAAGACCTTGATTGTTATTCTAATAAAAGTTGATAAATTTTTGGTAATGATAGTTTTTCCATTTTTTTATCCTTTTCTGTTTTGGCCAACCAAAGAAGGAAAAAAAAAACGTGTATTATGAAAATACAGAAATAAATATTAAAATTTTAAAAATGCACATTAAAAATTTTAAAAATTAAAAGAAAATAGCCTAGGATTAGAAAATATGTATTTTATATATGCATACATGTGCAAAGGTGCTTAATTTTTTTTTTACTAAAGTGCTTAAAAGTACTTAATTTTTGCACTAGGCTCTCTGAAGTAAGTGTAGGCTTTTAGAAAAGAATATCTGTTCTGCTATTTTCTTAATCAGTGCCGTTATCTGTATTCTAAATTTATAAATCAGTCATTTTAATTTGATGGTCCAATTAGCTAAAATTAACTAACTGGAAATTATAGTTAATCTTCTGCTGAAAATATTTTTAAGATTTTAAATTATTCTTTTTCATTATTTTTTAACATCTTTTAAGAAATTTAAAATTGTTTCCTAGAATTCCTTTATTTTATATTTAAAAAATTCTATTCCTTTTCTTCATTGTAATCCAGTGGTAATGAATAGAATAACTTTTTTCATTAATTTCTTTTGAAGAAAAATATTTTTAATTGATTGGAAGTGCTTTCCACTTAATCAAGTATTGAAAGTGATTGAAATTTTGTTCATGAAATCTTGTTATTATTACGATAGCAGTATTTCTAATTTGATTGAAGCTGTTATTATATAAATGTTATAAAATAGTGCATGGGAATTTTTAAACAGGTTTTTAATGTATTGTAGGCATGTGCGTTTAAATAAATGCCTAAAGTCAGTGATATTATATCTACATTGAAAAATATTTGAGTTAGAATCTTTTTAATATTTCTAATGATTAGTTATGATTTATTAACTTTTTAAGACTCTATAACATTTAATTAATTTAAAATTCTTTCCTTATGATATAAAAAATGGTATATTTTAACAATGTTTTTTTATAGTTAAATTTAGTGAAGTTTTGATTGAGACTGTACCAAAGTTGGTATTTAAGTCATGGATGGAATGCAACCGAGGAGCTTTCTTACTGGTCAGGTAAATATCATACAAATTTAAATAGTTTTGGATTTTATAATATTTTATTTCAAATATCTTTATTTTATATATTTCTTTATTTTAATGTCATTTATAAATTTTGATTTAAGTGATCCTTTGATAAAAAAAAATATTTCATATAAAATATTTTTGTTCTTCAGAGCAGAAATGTCTATTTTGGATGTATTATTTCAATATCTCATATCCAGTTGCTCAAATTCAGATTCTTTTGGTAATTTTAAAACATTTTAGGATTTCTTTTTGAAAGATTTTTATGTATTGTAATAATTTGGAATTTTAATTATTGCTAGCTAACTTTTACAACCAGCCTGGTACATTGGAATATTGATTATGTTTCATTCAAATAATTTAGATGTCATTTTATGTCCAGGATTCCGCCAAATTGTCAAACATTAATATAATGTTAATCTAACAATTTTCTTTAAATTCTACTAATTGTGTACGTGATCTTTTTAATGTGGACCAGTGCCATGACATTGTAGTGCTATTAACTGAGCAATTGCCTCATTCAAATTCTTCTAACTTTCACAATGTTGTAACTTTAATTTTTATTTGTAACTGTAAATATATATTTTTTCTTAATGGTTTAAATCCTATATTTCATGCTTATTTTATGATGATGATGATTTTTGGGAAAAAAATATTTTATGATTTTTTTGGACAAGTTCATTTTTGCTGTAAATTTAGATGCTTCTAGCCTGAAACTTATTTGCCACAATTTTCATCATTCTTCTTGTTAAATTATTAATATAAAAAAGTGTGAGTGTTTAAAATCTCCTTTATTATTTGGCGAGACTGTTAGGTGTCATTTAAATTAAAATAATTTTATATTAAAGGATTTACTTATTACTATGGATACTTTTAAAATAAGGCCATTTTAATATTTACAGTTTTGTGTTCAATATCAATGCATAATTCCAATTTATAACATCATGTATGTTTCATGAAAAAATAACATGATGCTTTGGAAAACAAAGTAATCCTTAAAAGCAGCTAACATTTTCAAAGTGCTGCTAAGAATAGGATATGTTTTTTTTTGTCATGATTTATTAATTTTTAATATCTTAAATTTTAAAAAACTTTACTAAATTTCTACAAATGATAGCTAATAAATAAATAAAAAAAGCTGGTGTGAACCAATATTTTCATGAACAAAAGCTATCAAATAAAATAAAAATCTCTTCATTCAATAAACTTGAGTTGAAAACTTATTTTTTAAAAAATGTATAATCTATAACTGCATATAAAGTAATAAATATAAGTTGGAAAACATTTATAACTACAGTTTTAAAGTAGAGAAAATTTTATTAATAAAGGATTTAATGTATCTTTAGAAGTAGATTTAATGTCATTATAACAATGAAAAGTATTTTTTCAAATCATATGAAAATATGTATTAAAAAATGCGCTAAAATCAAAGAAAGAGAACTGTACATTGGTTATGTTAATATCCTTAAAGAAATTATTTTTAAACCTTAGAATTATTTTTTCAGTATTCTGTAATACTATTTTTAGAAGTTACCAAGAAAAAATGTCTGAATTTCAGTTAATTTTTAATCACATTTTAACAGAAATCATCCTGAGGTCAACATTTTCAACCTCATAAGTGTGTATCAAATTGGCAATTCTGTTCCCAGCAATCTTTATTTTGTAGAAAGCTGGCAGAACAGGAACAGGAGCTTTTATTATCAGCAGAAAAAGAAATGTGTCTTGATTACCAGTTTTCATGATGAGAAAATTTAGTATATTATATGAATAATATTTTATTGGAAAATATTTTATGAATGAATGAAATTAAAACTAATTTGACAATGAATGCTTTACTTATTACTCGAGTCACTAGCTTTTCTTGTTTTCCAAGCAATAAAAAAAGTAAACTATTACTAAACTCACATAGATGGTATTATAAGGTATATATGGGGGCAGGGGAGATAGCCTTCCAATGCACCTTGTTTCTAACTTCTTAATATTGGTGCATCTCCATTTATAGAGAGAGGTTATTCTTTAGAAATCTGTGATAATTCTTCAACATTATAAAATGTTGGGATCAAAAATGTGCATTTTGTATCGATGCTTTTGTATTTAATGTATTGCATCTTGATAGCTGATATTAAAATTATTATTCACTACTAGTAAACATTCACTTTATTTTTATTTAAAAACATTTCATTATAAATTTCTGGTAAAACAGATTCTTCAATAAAAAAAGTAATTATGTTTTCTTAATTTAATTTATGAAAATGATATTTTATTTTTATTGCAGAATGGTAATGCAAGTAGTTAAGTAATTTGTAAGTTTTATTTGCATGATAATAAAATAGAATTTTGTTATAATTTTCTTTTAAAAAAATTTCTGTGGAGCAATAGATTTTTAGTTCCATTTAAATGACAATTTGTTTATTTAATTTATTTTTATTTCAGCTTGCTAGAGACAGAAATACCATCTGTTGTTCAAAGGATTAAGGAAGAATTGTCTGGGTGCAAGAAGTATTTATCCAAGAAGCCTTACAAAGGAGCTGAAATACTAATTAAAAAGCTTAAATAACTTGTAAATATTAATTTCTAAATAAATACTTTTTACAAATTTTAGTTTTTTTTATTTTAGTTTCATTTTTATATTTAGTGGAGATGTTCATAAATTAACATACATTGGTTATAATTTTCCTTGTCATCATTGTACTATAAACACAGGACTTCTTGTATATAGCTGACCACCCCACCACCACTGAATGTAGCAATATCGACAGGATTTGTTGTGGTCAATTGCTGATATACATACAGGACTTATTCTCAAAGGAATGCGCATCCATTCTCTTAATTTATATTTATTTATTTGATTATAACAATGGGATTACAGATGTGTTATAATGTGTTGTGATTATACCTAAGAAAGATTTATTTACTACCTTTTGAAGAAGACTTAGTTATTGGTGGCATTGCTTATCCCCGTATGAGGGTTGCAATTCATATATATATATATATATATATATTTCTAGCTTTGGCTGGGTAATGTTTATGGTCCAAACCTCACTTTCTATGATTTTCTTATACAAGTATTTTTGCAATGATCTGAAATTTGCTGTTACTACACATTCCTTTTTACAGATGAAATCATTTCTTTTTCTAAGGATATATGTAAGATTAAGTATGATGCCTATTTATCACAGGTGTCTTAATATTGATGGCAATTGGGTTTTATTAAAGTCCAAAGTGTATATTCCAGCAATAATAAGCATGTTTGTATCATTACATTTTCCATTTCTTTGATTCTTTACATTTGCTTTATTTGGCCAATAGATTTTATTTAGGTTTTGTAAATAGTTTGCTTGTGATGTTTTGAAGAGTGTTAGAAAGTTAAATACACACAATATTTAAAGATAAATTTATATTCAAGAATATGCAATTAAAACTATTAGATTTAATTTTTAATTCTATTATTACATAATCTTTCATTTTTTATGAGTTTGATTGATTTTAAAATAATTTAATTTGAATTTTCCAAAATATATAATATTGCTAGTTTAAATTTACTGTTAACTTGATAATGAATTTGTGAAATTAGAAGCAAACTAAAAAATGGGTGTGAATACAAATTTATCTATATGAATTGTAAAATTTGAGGAAATGATTTCAAAAACAGAGGTGAAATATTTGATTAACAAACAAATGGGGAAAAATTGCATAACTCAAAAGAGACCAATTTTATTTTCAAATCTTAAGATTTACTTACTGTGCAATGCATTATTAGCAATTTAAGAAAGGTTTACTTCTAACTGCTGTCTAACTTTTTATCACCAAAATCTGGGGAAATTCTAATTAAATCTCATGACATTGGTATTTTGCTAGCTAACAAATTAATATTCAAACTTAAATTTGTTTCCTTGGAAAAAGGTTGTGCTCCCTTTATTTGAATACAGTTTTGGTTCTGTTGAACTCCAGCAAAAGTCATTGCAGCAAGTATTTATTGCAGAAATTAAATTTGCTGTAAAATTGAAAGTGGGTAATTATCTAAAACGAATAGCATATAAAGTTTAAAATTATAACTTTTTAAAACAAAAGTCCTAAACTAGGGGTCAACAATCTGCAGTTCTTTTGATGTAAAGTTGCGCCTCTCCGGTTCTGTATGAAAAATTAATTATTTATTATCAAAAGATATTTTTAATTACCTAATCTCTCAAAAGCTCCAATTAACATAATCGTTAATTACAAATCATTACACTTAACATGACCATAATGAAATATAATTTAACTTCTGTTTTGTTCTTGAGATGAGACTCCATGACCATGTTTATCTTTGAGCCAAATGCATCTCATTTCTGTAAATTGCACAGCACAAGTAAAGAAGTGCCACGAGTTAAGGTCCTCATATTTGATGTATGGAATAGTCTTTAAGAATGTCACAGTGAAGTGAAGAAATTGGCATGTGGAGCTTCTTCAAGCATTCTCTTACATGAATATAATAAAAAGTAAATTTAGAAGTCAACTAAGAAATAAAAATATAGTAATTGTAACTTGTTGTAATAAAAATATTACAACAAGTTATAAGTCAGATTTTATCAAACTTTCTAAAAACATGCAAAGTCAATGCTCCCATTGATGTAACTATGTTTATGTTATTATAGGAGTGAAGAATATTCCTTATTCAAAACTTTTTATTTAAAATCATATGTAAGCAAATACTATAATATTAAACCAAAAGAATTAAGCAGATCTTTAAAAGATGAAAATTTTATAAATTGTGCTTTTTGCTCTTCTGTTTTAATAAATAGCCGATCCTTGTCCTAGAAGTATTTAGAAATATTAGATAATATTATGATTATATATTAAAAACAAGTGTTCTTGGTAATATAGAAATTAATTTCTAGGTATATTGATATCGCATAAAAAAGTGTTTGAAGTTCTGGCCTGAAACATCATAGGATGCCAATCTTAGTCTTGATCCATCTATCTTAATTTTATTTTCAAAATTTGCTCTTGGTTATATAGCAATAATAATGTAAACAATACAATCAATTTCGTGAAATATATTTTTATCTAAAAAAACTTAAAATTAGAGAAAAATATACTGTGAAAGTAAAATTGGCATCACTGAAAATTTTTTAAAACCTTTTCGAAGACATTAAATTTTTTTTTTGTATAAGTTCCTATTAAGAAAAAAACAATACAATTTTGAAAAACTCTCTCTTAATGAACACTTACTACTCAAAGAATAACTACCATGCAATTCTAAGTCAAAAGGTTTATTGTTTAAAGCAGATTATTTATTTTTATTCATTGTTTCATGATGAAATTTGTCGATTGTATGCTAGCTTCTACACTTTATCACATTCAAAAAAGGATGAAACTAATAATTTAAATACACTTTTCCAAATTTTTCCCCTTACTTAAGCTCATTCAAAATTATGTATGCTAATTCAAACTGTTATAAATGTCAAATTCTGAGGATCAAACTTAAAATTGTTAGTGTGTTGCCTAATTCATGGAGACAAAATATTAGTAATTTTGCATTATGTTTTAAAACTGAATTTGATGAGGAGACAAACAGATAACTCCATACAACAGGTATTTGCAGTTGACATGCAGCTCTATTAAAGTGCAAAATTATTTTATATTTGCTTTATACAGGGTGCGCCAGAGAAACTTACTTATTTGAAAGGTCAATAAAAACAAAAGTACTTCAGTTATTGTTTTAATTCTTTCTTTTTTTATTTGAGAATACAATATCCCAATTTTTTTTTCATATCGTTTTAAAAATGACATCGGTTAATTGGGGCCCCCCGATATTGCGCATATACTGATTAAGTCGATTTTTTGAAGTTCATGTCCACTCTTTGCAGCATATCAATCGATATGTTGGCAATGGCGTCTCGAATGTTGTTCTTGTGGCGAGCTTTTGTCTGTGGTCGATCGGTATACACCAGGGATTTCAAAGTGAGCCTCGTCATTGAAAAAAACAACCGCATCTTCAGGCAGGTTGCCAAGCAGCATTTCACATGCATTTTGACGGGCAACAAAATCATGTTCAGTTAATTCTTGCACAACAGCCAATTTATAGGGGTGGAATTGAAGATCTTGCTGGAGAATTTGTCGAAGAATGGTGTCAGAAATTCTCAGAGCAACTGCGTGTTTGCGAGCCAAACGCCTGGGAGAACGCAAAACTGACTGCCTCATTCTTTCGACATTTCTCGGAGTTCTGATGGTCCGTTGATGTCCACTTCTGGCTTTAGCGACACTTCCGAAATGAGTTAACCCACGACAGAATCAAATTACGGCCAGGAACGGGTCTGTGAGGAGGAATTTCAAAGCGAGCGTGAAAGGCATGTTGTGTAGCAACAAGTGAGCGACCATTAGAAAAAAGCTCCCGACGACGAAGGCCCACTGTTCTCTAGACCAGAGCATGATGGCAACAGATTAGAAAGAGAAACAAATTTGGGGACTTTCCCCTCTAGTAGCACTACCTATCACCTCTCTACCGAATCAACTCACCGCTGGGGATATTTTTTCAAATTACCAAGTTTCTCTGGCTCAGCCTGTATTTGAATCTATTATTTTTATTTGAATATTTGTATCATATTGTCGTTTTCCCTAACTTTTGAGTTTCTTTAAGATTTAAAAGTATTAGTCTTTCTTTATTAAATGTGATACTTCTTAGGATGTTATATAATAAAGTTTTCAAACACGAACAAACTTTTAATTGGTTGGTTTCCAGTATTTCTTAAAATAATGAAACACCTTTCTTACCGTCTGACCAATCTTTTCTCTAATAATAATGTCTTTTCAAACTATATCTATACTATTAATAAACGTGGATCTGTGTGTTTGTGCGCTCTACAGGTAGATCGTTTGACCTGCAGCTACCAAATTATCTTGGAGATCTAAAATATGCAGTTCGAAATGTTCTTTTTTTGCAATTTTAATTTTAAAATTTAAGAAAAAAAAATGTTCTTTTCGTGATACCAGTTTAATAATCGTGCAAATTTTTCTGAATTTCATCAATTTTTTTACTTGATTTTTAAAAATATATCACATTGAATTCAAGCCATTTTCACTGTCATTGCTTCAGCAAATATTTATTCACGTGATTTTCTTTCATTGTTGAGAGCTATGGAAGAAAGATTTGTTTAAGGCCAATTAAATACTTGTTTACAAAAAACAAAAAAACCTATATATTGAGATTTAGAAGATAGACGAGGTGGATATTTCTGTTTTTATAGCCTTATGCTGTAATGGGATCGTTTGTATTAGGAAGGTTCGTGTACAGGATTAACGGTATTTAACTGAGACAGATGAAATAAATAGTTTTGATGCCAGCCAATTTGGAAGAATCATAAACATGGATTTATTAATTGAAAAGAAACCTGATTTAATTGAAATAAGCAATAGTCTCTGCGAACCCAGCTGGTCGTCTGAGGTGACTAGTCTCTACTATTAATGAAGGTGAATGCATGAAATCGTATATGCATATCAGCGTACTCGACACCAAATGCTTACTGAATGTTATGTGCTAGAATAGTGTAAAGTCTTGAACTCGATAGATCAAAGAAATACTCAGAGTTTTTAGATACTTCTTTATTTTACAGCCCTATATATATATACAAAGAACAACTCATTCTCATCTTGATTAAATAGTTGCCATTTACACCATAACAGTCAAAGTTGAAGGATTTTATTTGAAGATCAGTTCTCCATTAAATAGTAAATACAACACCACTGGGAATTCACGGGTTGGTCAGTCAGTGATCGTTTCAGGCGGCGCTCCAAATCTCCCGGACTCGTGGGCGTACTCCAGCTGTCTCTCAGAAACTCTTCTCCCCTCTTTCCAAACACTCTGCGTATTTTATCTCAGCGACAGTCTCCACTTCGTTTTCCTCAGTGGCTACTGGTTCTCTCTTTCGGCTAATCAGGTCCAGCAAAAGGGCCTTTTCAAGGGCTCCAGTCTGTCGTTGGAAGGTAATTAAGGCACGCCGAAAAATCTGGAACATGGGGTCAGCTTACAATAGGGAAATTCGGCATCCAGATGTTAGGGTGTTCCATTGTCTCTGAAAACACTATCACTGTCTTCTGGACGTGTAATTTCCACGTGTGTTCTTCCAACTATAGATGCTTCAGATCCCGAAAGGAGACCATTTGCAACATCTGGTTATATCAAGGTGTCTAGCAAACACAAAGGCAACACAGCTGGCGAAAATATTTTCTTACTAAAAGGAGACGGGGAATGTTACAATAGTAATCAATATGAAAAAAGGCAAGATACTCGAAGAAATACAAAATAATAAAAATGATTTTTTTACATATAAAAGAATAACGAAGGGTATGAGAAAAAAATAGATGAGAATTTTCTCGCTAGGCTTACCACCAAACCGGGACATATGCCTTGCATCCCAGGGTCCTCGCTCAGGAAAATAGATATGGGTACTGTAAACCTTGACCCTCATGGGCTGTCATGCCACTGAGTTAATTTCTGCATAAGAATAAAAAAAATATTTTTTATTGTTTGCGTAAATTTATTTTAATTCTTTTGTGAGGCATTCTATACTGTTGTCGTTTCTGAACAAGGTTTCAATTTTACACTGCAAATTTTGTTTGCAAAACAATAAACAGTGCGCAACATGTTTTGTACAGAAAGAAATGCAAAGTTTTTAAAAATCAAAACATGCAAAATGATTATTGTAATTTTATTTGTCCTGCATATGTTATTATTCGTCAGGAAGCTTTCTGATTGATAGCAGACTTATGACATCTTTCTATCAATATTAAAAATCAGTTCATCTTCTAAATTCCAAGGTATTGTAAGTTTTCGTTTTAATTTATTTTAATTTTTTTTTTTTTTTTGGTCTTCACAGGTATTAAACAGAATCTTTCTTCTTCAGCTTTCAACAATGGAAGAAAATCACGGAATTAAATATTTAATGAAACAGTAAAGAAGATTTGAATTTCAAAGAAACAGCTGTTGGAAATAAGGTCAAAAAAATTTTCAAAAATGCCAAAATTTAAGAAAAAATTGCGTGATTATTAAATTAGTATCATTAAAAAAGACATTTTAAAATTTTGAATTGGCATAAAATTTATTTCTGTATAATCACATTTTCGAAACCTTCGCAAAATTTTTTTTTTTTAAATTCAACGATTTTTAATCAACTAAATTTTTAATTGAAATATTTTTAAAAAACCTGATTGTATAGTGCACATCCTCCTTTTTTTCAAGGTTGATATATTTAATAGACATAAGTTAAACGATTTAACCAGTAGAGCGCCTGCACACACATTTATCTTTATTATTAGTATAGATTACTATTATTTTTTTCCCCAGTGGAAGCAATGCAGTCTGATAAAAAAACATGTGCATGATTTAGTAATATTCGCTATTCGTTTTGAAAATGTTATTATTAACCTCTCAAATTTTGGTT
Source organism: Argiope trifasciata (assembly GCA_026543055.1). Classification (NCBI taxonomy): domain Eukaryota; kingdom Metazoa; phylum Arthropoda; class Arachnida; order Araneae; family Araneidae; genus Argiope; species Argiope trifasciata. The sequence goes on along the minus strand of JAPMOQ010021471.1, from coordinate 47,686 downwards.
CTAGAAATTTGCTGTTGTTTCCTCTCTTTATTCTGGGTAGTTCAAGCTCGTGTATTGTATTTTATACGAGCTATGATAGTATTTTACACATTTACAAAATTTAATATCAATAATTTTCAGTATTCTTGACAGAGTAATTGAAATAAAAATAATACTTTTAGCACCAATATATTTTTCTTAAAGTGAGAATTTGTTACCCTCACAATTTGAGTCCCATTATCAGGAAAAAGAAAGCCCTTGATAAGCCGAAATCTTATATCCCTTTTATCATGTTTTATTTGCGCAGCAAAGTTCATTGATAAGAATGGGTTACATCAGTGTTTCTCAACCTTTTAGTATTCACGGCCCAATTTTCAATCATAATTTTCATCGCGCCCCCCCTCCCCACCACATACAATAAAATGTATACAATAATAATGTATTTCGAGTATTTTGGCCCTAAACCTACACTACAACCTTAATTTTAAGCTTTACAAATTACCAAGAATAGGGAAATTTATTGACATTTTGCAACACCGATCCTCAGCATTGAAAAAACAAGAATCCTATGCCATTTTATTGCTCTTGCGTCTCGCCATGTCAGGCATTTTCACGATTTCTCGAGAAGTTTCGATTTGTCTGGAATTTGTCTGGTCAGCTTAAAAGTTAAGTTAAGAGGGTGCGCAGATGTGAACAAATGTTTTCTCATAAGGAGAAGGAGAAAGTTCTATGCTGCCAATTTCAATTCCAGACAATCTTATTCGAGTCGATCCTTCTATCGCTATTGAATCTATTCTGAATGTGTATGTTATATATATTTTCGTGTAAAAGCAATTCACCGTATTAAATATTCACGGCAGCAGACTTATGCAGAATTATGGATAAATTTTTAAGCTGGCGTAAGCGAGCATTAGACGATAGACAAGCATCGACAAGTACACAGACGAGCGTGGTTCCGAAAATAAAATCAAGGAAATATTCTCAAGAATACATAAATTTTGGGTTCACTGGTACTGAAGTAAATGAAGAAGAAAGGCCCCTGTGAATCATTTGCTCAAAAATGTTGATGGCAGACAGCATGAAACCTAATAAACTTAAATAACATTTGGAAACACTTCATATTGAGTACGTAAACAAACCCAGAGAATTCTTCGAATTAAAATTAAAATCATATGGAAAGCAAAAATCACTGTTTAAAAAAACTTTGTCAGTGAATGAAAAAGCTTTAATTGCCTCTTACAAAGTTTCATATAAAATACCCAGATGTAAAAAGCCTCACATCATTGGTAAAGAGCTTATTTTGCCAGCCGCAATTGAGTTTGTAGAAATTATGTTTGGAGATAATTTGCAACACAATTGCAGCCTATACCTCTTTCAAATGATACAGTTTCCCGTCGAATTGCTGCTATAACTGAAGATGTAGAGTGTCAGCTTTTGTCGAAGTTACGCGACAAATTATTTTCAATACAACTCGATGAGGCAACAGATAGTAATAAAGATGCTCATTTCATTGCCTATGTTAGATTTTGTGATGCTTTGTTGAAAAATTACTTTTCTGCAAATTAATAGAACTCAGAGCAACAGCACTCACAGTATTTGCTATCTTAAATGATTTTATGAAAGAGGCAAACACAGAATGGAAAAATTGCGTCAGAATATGCACCGATGATGCTCGTTCTATGTCCGGAAGATTCCAAGGTATTCAAGCACTTGTGAAGCAAAAATCGCCACAGTGCGTCTGGACACATTGCATGATCCACAGAGAAGCTTTGGCTTCCAAAGAAATAAGTCCTAGTTTGAATATTGTGTAAACCACGGTTGTAACCGTAGTAATATAAAAATGAGACCCCTGAAGTCAAGAATCTTTTCCTCACTTTGTAAAGACATGGGTGCAGTACATTCAGAGTTAATATTTTACTGTGAGGCAAGATGATTATCAAAAATTTTTGCAACGTGTTTATGAATTAAGAGAAGAAATCGTCGTTTTCCTAGAAGAGGAAAACAGACCGGAAGCTGAGAATTTTCACGATAGTTTATTTGTGATGAAATTGAGCTACATGGTCGACATATTCAAGAAATTAAATAACTTGATCTTCAAATGCAAGGAGGAAATACACATGTATTGGATACGAGTAATAAAGTTAATGCTCTTTGTAGGAAATTGGAAATGTGGAACAGAAATTTAAAGCAAGAAAACTTAATAATGTTTGCAAATTTGAAGGATTGTATTAAAACTTGCAAGGCTGAAGAACAACATGTAAAAGTTGTTTTTGTAACCATTGAAAATCATTTAGCAATGCCAGCAAAGAATTTTAAAAAGTTATTTCTTGCTGATGACAAACTGATATCAAGTTACAAGGGGGTGAGGGATCAATTTCAAAATACTCCCGAAGCACTCTCAATTGAAGAGGAAGAAACCGTCATAGACTTCGTGCCAAGCGGCAAAACCAAAAGACAATTTAGTAATAAATATCTCTTTGAATTTTGGGCAGGAATGGATGATGAGTTTTCTGCACTAAAAACAAGGGCATTTCGCATTCTACTACCATTTTCAATACCTTACCTTTGTGAAACTGGATTTTCTGCCGTGGCTTCTTTGAAAACAAAATATAGATCTCAACTAAATATAGAAGAGAACTTAGAGTGTCTATTTTTAATATTAAACCCTCCTTCGAAAAGCTTTGCTCTGCAAGACAGGTCCAAGGAAATTGCTAATAATTACTAAATTTGTTTTTAATTTAGTAGGTTGTTTTAATGTAATAAGTTAATTATTAAATATGTCGAAATTTATTTTGTTTTGTATGTGTGTTCTTTCCTTTCAGTCATTTAATCAATTTTTTTAAATAACATTTTCTCTTGGATATGTTCGCGCCTCCCCATTAGTGTGCTCGCGCCCCCCTAGGGGGGCGCGCCCCACAGGTTGAGAATCACTGGGTTACATATCAAATGTACATTCTTGAGACTTGTGATAAGCACTAAATGAAATCTTTTGGGATGGATGCTAAAAATGTCTGCAACTTTAGACGCTTGCTTTCCATGATTTATTATTTCTATATTATCATTTTGTGATAGTTGTTTTATCTATACTTATAATAAAGCTCAATGTGTGTGTGTGTGTGTGTGTGTTGGCGCTCTACAGGCCAACCGTTGGACCTACAGCTACCAAATTTGGTACATGTGTACCTTGGAGGTTGGGAATGTGCACCTCGGAGCCCTTTTTTCGAATTTTTAATTAGAATTTGAGTTAATTAAAATTTAAGTGAAATTTCGACGTTTTTCCGCTATAACTTCCGAAAATATTATCGCACAAACATGATTTTTACATCAATTTAAAGATTAAAAAATTAGCTTTCTAATGGTATCGTGTTTTAATGTATAACTTAAGCTTCTATTTTTAACGAATTTTTAAAGAAATATTTTAACCATGTTTTTTAGCACGTGATTAGATAAAATAAAAGAATGCCGGAAGTTCAAATAAAAAAAATTATCATCACAAAATAAATCTACAGAAATGCAACTTTCAGCACGTGACTGGATAAAATAAAAGAAATATAAAATGTGATATTTTCTACAAAAATAAATGCAAAGCAGAGGTTTCTATAATCTTTTGCAATATCTATATCATTAATTCCATAAATCTTCTTTATTTATGGTAAACCTGATTGAATTTAGACAGGATATGTATTAAACTCCCGACTATGGCATATTATATAATCGTTTGCAATATCTGTATCATTAATTCCATAATTTTTTTCCATTATAAAATGTGATAGTTTTTTAAAAAATAAATGCAAAGTCAAGTTTTCTATGATCATTTGCAACATTTAAATCATTTATTCAATTTTTTTTTTTCCTTTTTCGCTTTAAAAAAAAAACATATTTAATATTTTGGCAATACCACGGAAAAAAAAAAACATTTTTAATTTCTGGCCAATCAATGCCCGGCATTACTTCAAGGCTAATGAATTTGTGATTCAATTGAAATTTTTAGAACGCATTACTCATAGCGAACCAGCTGGTCGCCAAAGGCGGCTAGTATGAAATAAGTTTCATTGTAAACTATTGGGAATGGTCTATCTCGCGAACTGATTAAGTCATTAAAACCAAATCACCCCAAATATTTAATTGAACATGTTATCATTTATTAATACCAGCGAATAATTTGATCGACAATGATGTCTATTACTAAGTTTCATATATTTTAAAGACTTAGATTGACGAAATTTCAAAACATTAAACATTTAAAAAATCCCTTTTTAAAAATATTTGTAAAAATAGCTATGGGCAAGTTATTGATTCTTGAATGGAACAATTTCCGATTGTGCACTAATCAATATACATATTTTTTAAAAAATTATACGGAATTTTTTGAAAATAGTATTTATTGAATTATAGTATTACTAGCCGCCTTTGGCGACCAGCTGGTTCGCCATGAGTAATGGGTTCTAAAATTTTCAATTAAATCACATATTCATTAGCCTTGAAGTAACTTCCAAGGTATACATGTACCAAATTTGGTAGGTGTTGGTCCAACGGTCTGGCCTGTAGAGCGCCAACACACACAGAAACACACATTGAGCTTTATTATTAGTATAGATGTTGAATATAATTTTAAGTATTTCAGTACTTCATTACAAATATAAAACGAAATACATTTTATATTTTTAATATGATATAATTTTCTTGTCGAGGATAATATTAAATTTGGATGACTACTGATAAATAAAGCACGCGCGTGTGTGTTGGTGCTCTACAGAGCAGATTATTTAACTTAATTTTCTCAAATTTAACATTTATACAAGGTGTCTCAAAAACCCTGAGCGCGGCTTTTATTTCTAAAATATTGATCATAGACATATACTGAACATTAAAAAGTTACATGAAAAAGGTGCAAAGTGTTATGAAGTCGATTAAAATCTTCAGTGGATTAAACTTGGCATAATTATTGCAGTTATATAAAACTATTTATTATATTAAAATAAAAACAAAGGAAGCAAGAGATAGTTTAACGTTTGGTATATAGTTTTTGAGGGAAATTTATTTGGTATTTTAGAATTATAATTTGATATAGTTTTTAAAATAAAATTCAAAAGTAAAATGAAAATATAATTATAATTTAAAATATAATTCAAAATCAAGTAAAAAAAGATAAGGACATTTTTGAAATGAGAAATTAAACAAATACATAGCACATCAATAAAACCCAATTTACTACCACTTTTTTAGACTTCAGTTTTAAACTTAAAAATGTCGCAAATGAGATTACTTATACAGTAAACATAGAAAAAGAAATATATATCAGTTGATGTGCGAAATCTTTTAATAAGTCATTGGTATAAGGGAAAATCAGTTCGTTGTACAGTATATATCTTGAAATTGTGTACGTCTGCTATTTTTAACATTATTCAAGGTCCAAGAAAACAAATAGAATTGAGAACAAACAAAGATAAAGGTTTGGAAGAACATTTAATAAGCTGAAAGGTGGGTTGTGAAACAAGTTCACTTTCATCTAAAAACTATTGCAGTAATATTGACTCTGGAATGTAAAGGTAGTTCGAAAAATCTGTAAATCCTGAAACTGTAAGAAATGTTTTTAGAAAACAAATATCTTGGTTGAGTTCCTCAAAGAAAGCCCTACATCAGCAAAGTTAATCGACAAGATAGTCAGGCATTTGCTAAGAGTATGTAGAGCAGGCAAAAGAATTTTGGGAAAATGTAATTTTTGTCCAAGAAAGCAAATAAAATATTTTCGGATCAGACGGCGAGCAAAAAGTTTAAAATGTCAAAAATGTACTATCTACTGTCAAACATGGAATCGGCAGTCAATAATCTGGGGTTCCATGTCAAACACTGTTGCCAGGTACTTACAATTTATTGATGGAACAATGAATAAATATGTCTATCTTGATATTTTCAAGAGAAATTTAAGCAGAGTGCAATAAAGCTGGGAATCTGAATATAGTTTTAGATAGACCAAGACAATGACCTGAAATTTATTTATAAGATCTGCTGATATTTACAAGTTACTGATCCTTTGTCACTCTTTTAGTGTTATTAAGATTCTGCACAAAGTCCAGACTTTAATTAAATTGAGCATGTGTTGGAAAAACTGCATGAACATCAAATTTGTAACTGGTAGGATTGAAGAAAAAATTTGGTCGAAGAGTGGGCCAAAATCGATGGATCATTTTGCAAAAAAACTAGCTCTATCCATTCCAAATAGACTATGAGAGGTCATAAAAATCCATGTCAAATAGACTACGAGAGGCCCAAAACAATATTAACTTTTAAGTTATCATTGTTTTTCTTAATTTATTGGGATGTGTCTAAATACTTTTTTGAGCACATGTTTTTACTTTATTTCTTTTATTTTTAATTATATCAATAATTGTATTAATATGAGTTTTGAATTATTTTGATTTTAGTATATATCAAAATAATAATTTGTTTTGGTTTCATTTGTATATTTAAGTAAAATATTAGGATAAAATTTGAGAACTTGTAGTGTGTCCCAGTACTTTTTTGATAGACTGTATATACTTGTTTGGAAAACTGCACTTCGGAGCATTTTATTTATTTTTTTGAAACTTGGAATGTATTATTAAAAACTACTTACAAAGCAGCCACAAATTAAATTTTAGAATAGTTTAACAGGTCATTCATAGATGGCAGCACATTATTTTCAAGCAAACATTTAAAAGTTTTATAAATTTAGTAAAATTATCGAAATTTTATTTTTTTGTCTGAAAAGAGAATGTTATTGGCAAAAAGTATGAGAAGACTTACAAAAATAACTTATTAATTTGAAATAAAATCGCATTTGCTTAGAACAAAGGTCAAATTTCAATGTTAATGTTTTATTGTAACAAATGGCAATAACCGGTACTGCGACCTTTACCTCCGGGACGAAACGTGGTCTATTTGATATTATATAAATATTTTGATTGTTTTTTTAGGTAAATATACTGAATTTTGTTTACTGTCTTTTGCCAGCTGCAATATAATTGTATGCTAACAAATATATCGTTTTAAAAAGGATTTTGTTTATTTTGTGTGTATTTCGAAAACTATGTTTTAAATTTAATATACGATGTATCTTCCTTGTGTTACAGTATATTTTTAGTTTTTGAATTTGAATTGCTTTGCTGGTAATTGGTGCTCATAGATGATTAAATATTATAAGTGTGTGTTTTCTTGTGTTAGAAAATTTTCTATCTATGTATAATCACTTTTTCATGACAGAAACTGATAAAATGTGTGGATTTCAATGCATAGAGTTCAAGTACATAGTGATATTGCAAATCTATCATTTTTGGAAATAAGCTTTTTTTAGTACCTTGGCGTTTCATGGTTTAAGTAATTCTTTAAAGATAGTTTATATTGTGCTCTAAAATTTTTGCATTTTTATAACTATTACATGTTTAATTATTTTTTGTCAATCATCGTATGTTTATTATATCTTTTAAATACTGAAGTAAAATCAAGCCAAACAGTGCCATTAATTTTTTTTTTTCATTTAGGTGAAAATTTTTTAATGAAGGTATAGTGAATGTCATCAAAATAATTTAATTAATCATTTTGTTTTAAAAAACTTTTAATAAAATTCTGAAGTAATACCAGTCAGTTCATTTTTAAAACTATGTTTTGATGATATTGAAATCTGTTGCTATTACATTACAGAATATTTTGGCTGTAATATGGAAATAAATTTTTTAAAGATGATTAATGCATTACATCCTATTTTTTCCATCATTTTATCAAATATGAATGAACTATATGATGACTTTTTGCTGCATTATTACAAAAGATGCTACAGATTCAGTTAAAGGTTCAAAATCACTTAAAAAGTAATGCCTCAATGTTTTTAGTATTTAACATTTTGCAATATTAGAGGAACAAAATAAAAAAAGAGAAGAATATATTATAAATTTTCCCTATTTCTAGGTATGCATGTATATAAAATAGAGAACTTATATATTGAATCTTATTAATTCTATTTAAAATAATCAAAATTTTATAAATGGTCATTTGATTTCAGTTATTATTTAATTATATTGAAATTTCATAATTATTGTTCTTTCAATTATTATGATCATGTTTATAATTGAAGTCAAATTCCTTTCATTAATGGTTTTCTTCTTGATAGCAATTTATTTTAGTAGCATATTAATACCCCCAAACTTTGAAACTTCAGATTTTGATTGCAAATTAAAAGTTCACATTCTTAATGACAATGTTCAAAATTAAATCACATTTCATTTCTTTAATAAAATAAAATTTAAAAAAGTATTAAATTAAAATGGCTCTCTATTATATATAAATTTTTTCTTACTGTTATTTCAAATGATTGATACAGATTTTGTTCTGAATGTCAATCATATAATTTTACCCATGCATTTACAAATTGATTGAGATATTGTGATTGTTAGCTGTCACACTAAATGGATAACATCATATGGACCTGCCGACCACTGTCTTGTGTTGAATACTATAATCTCTCTATATTTTTTTCTGCCAAGTAAAATAAATAAATAAATAAAATTTTCTTTTGGCAGAGAATAATCTTCAGATATATGAGCTAAATGTCATTTTTTTTTGCATGTTGTATTCTTAATTGGCCTATGTTTGTGGTTATATTCTAGTGAAACCAATCAAAAGTATGCAGTTGTGTAATGTCAGAAGTGCATTTTACATTGGGGATTTTTTAGTGTGATTGGTTTATCTTTATGATTATTTTATTTACTATTTTAAGCAGCAGAATATTTTTTATTCCTTTTTTTGCATTCTGTCTAAATACAAATAATAAATATTTATAATGCAAGCATTTAAAAAATTTTGGAGATATGATGAAACACAAAAGAATGGAGTTGATTTTAAAAATTAATTTTTTAAAACCTGAATGTTATAAAATTAAAGTAATTGGTTATTTGAAAGTTTTAGTAATTTTTTTGTAATTAGATTTAATAATGTGTGCTCTGTATTGGAAGAAAGGGAGGGAGAGCTGACTATATAGTTGTAAGATTATTTTTTTAAAAAAATACTCATCTTTCTCTGCCTCTCTCCCTCTCTCTTTTTCATCTTCATACTGAATTTATGCAATGTTTTTTTATTTGTGCACATTAGTTCATATTTATTATTAGGTATTAAATAATGGCTCCCACCGCTGCACAACCAGCATTTGACCATGATATCAAAGAAGCTGAACCTCAGACAAAGAAAGGCATTAATGCTGTTTTATTAGGACCTCCAGGAGCTGGAAAAGGAACACAGGTAGAATATTAATTAGAAGCTTTTGTTATACTGTATTATAGAGAATTTATAAAAACAAATGCTTTTTTGAGTTCATTAGGCTGATGGTAAATAAAATATTTGATATTAAATTTGAAATTTCCAAATTGTTGCTTATTTTGTGGCATAAAGTTGAGGCATTTTCATACGCTCTGCTAAGCTGACAAAAACAATTTGTGCATTAATAATAGCTGTTAGATGACAGATAATGATTATTCCTTATATTGGATACATTTTTTTATTTCTGATTTTTATTTATTATAATGAGTAAGAATTGTTCTTTTGTTATCTTTTTTATTCTGTTATATTTTGTTTGTTGGTTTTGTTAAATGAAGCTTCCATGAATTGAAGTTAGTTTTTTAAAAATAAAATCTTCAGAATTGTTGTTACAAATTGTTTTTAAGTCTTAAGAATATTGGTTTTTAAATTCCTTTCTTTGCTGTTATTTTTATATGATATATATGTAATTTGTTTTTTTAATATATATGTATTTGTTATGTTATATATGTAATTTGTGTAAAGTTATTTAACTTTGATTAAAATTATTATTCATTAGGCTCCTCGTTTGAAAAAGGAATTCTGTGTTTGCCATCTTGCCACTGGTAGATATTTTTTGCTTTTTGCTTAGTTTCATTATTAACAACATTTTTATGGGCTATAATATCTTTTTTTAATTCAAAGATTAATGTTTAAAACGTTTTTGTTATGACATCTTTGTGTTTAAAAGTTATATCATTTTATTTTCATTATTATTCATTATTTATTCCAATAAATTTCAAATCTTCAATTTTGTAATTGAATAGAAATACACACTTATATAATTATATGTATATTTGATATAAAATATGGTAGAAATATTTTTTCTATCATTTTTCCCCCTTTCAGGAGATTTCATTATATTAGATACAGTATGTTAGATAAGTTTTAAAAAAATCTGCTTTAATATCATTGCAAGGAATAAATCATTTGAATTAATTATTCATAATATAAGGACATATTTATATTAATCTAATTATATAACTATACATAATCTAAGCATATATGTGTTTTAAAATTTCTGGCATAAATGAAAAAGATTCAAATTCTGTTAGTGAGGCTCCTTCTAAAAATAAACTGTGAAAATGTAGTCATAATTTTCTAATCTTAGTATAAGTGTACTACATTTTGAAATTTTTTTTATTATAGAGCAACATTCAAGCACCTTGCCAATAGAATAATACTTTAAAAACATAATCTTTACAAAATAAATTTTGAATTTTGTGGAGCAAAATGCATTGATAATTATGAGACCTGAAATATAATTTTTTACGAAACTTCATTTCAATATGTATAGAAATTAATCAATCAGTCATAGAATTCTATTTTTTATTGCATATGTGAAAAATATTATATTGCATTATAGTTAAAATTTTCCTCTTATCAATATTTGTCATTTAGTGATTTGTACACTTGTCCTTTTTATAATATGGTTATGTTTATAAAGTAGCATACTGTATGTAAATTGCAGCATGTACAGTTAAAAATTTTGCTCTAAAGTTGATTGTTAGTATTAAAGTTTTACTTTATTAAAGTCATCTGATCTATTTCTTGGTTAGTAGGTACTCACTAAGAAAGGTTTTTCAAAATCTTAAGTAGATTTTTATCCACAAATTAATCAATTTTATTACAATCCTTCAAACAGCTCATAACAATACTGTACAAAAGCCCTTTTTATAATATCTTTTTTTTTTTTAGAAAAGATTTTTGCTTTATAATTTTTGTTTGTCGAATTTTTTCTTTAATTTTAATAAATTTTTAAATATTTTTGCGATATTACTTTTCTTTGTCATAGTTACTGGATTTATATACATGTGCATTGTAAAATACACATGCATATATTTTTCTAAATATATTTTCTTCCTAGATGTATACCAATATTATTTTTTATTATTACATTCCTATTTTTATTCATAATTTTAGTCTTGAAAACAATTGGTGGCTGGACAATTCAACCCTAAAACATTCATGTTATAATGCTTTTGTCTAAAGATTGAAATCTTAAAATTTTGTGCTAAATGCAAATCTACAAAAACTGAGTTGGTGCTTTATATAATCTATCATTCAAACATATTATTAATGGGTAAGGGCAATTTTGAAGTAGCAAATTTAGAGTGCATCATATATATATATATATAATCCATAGGATTATACACAAAGCTGCGATAATTTTTAAGAAAGTCTTTTCTAGTTTGGATTGGTACTTTTCTGTTATTTAAGGAAGAGAACTAAATATAGTCACTGTCTTTACCCTCAGAGTATGAGCAATGAGTAAATGGTAAAAGAAAATCCAGAGCAGGAATGAAAGATATTATAGTTTTGTCGATAGTACGCTTTTTTTAAAGAATCGATTTTTATAATATTTTTAAAAAGTTGATATTTAAATAACAGTTGTTGATGCTGTGACTTTGACCATGTCTTTTGGATATATCGTATGTACATGGTATTGTCAGATGCTGTATGTATCATTGTAATTTTTGATGTATTTATCATGCAGTTATTTTAATACTTGAATTGATTAATTAAAGAATGAGCCTTATTCCAGATTAAATACCTGCCGAAGTTGAGGTTGAAGTTAGGGACTTTAGAAGGCTAATTAAAATATGCTTATCAAACAGTTTTGATAAAAAAACCATCTCTGTTTATTAGCTTATGATAACAGCAGACCTTTGGAATTTTTTTAATAGTTTATATGTAAGGAATTTTATATTCCAATTTCCTGTAATAAAGAAAAGCCAAAGTGACAAAATGATAATACAAATAACGTTTGATTTTAAAATGAAAGAATTCTTATATTGGCATTAACAATATCAAAAATATTGTATTAAAAATGATGTATAAAAAGTTATTATTGTTTAAAATAATTTGTGAGAATTTTAAAAATTAATTCTTAATTATTTTTTCTTTAAAAATTCTAGGTGACATGCTGCGTGCTGAGGTAGCGTCTGGTTCTGAATTAGGAAAGACCTTAAAGAAAGTCATGGATGAGGGCAAACTTGTCAGTGATTCTCTAGTTGTTGACCTCATTGACCGAAATTTGGATAAAGAGGAATGTCGCAATGGATTTCTATTAGATGGCTTTCCACGCACTGTCGTGCAAGCAGAAAAGGTTAGAATTTTTTTGTTTAATTTGCTGATGTTTTTAAAGATTTTAGTAGAAAGGTCATAATAAAGGTGATTTAATGAATATTTTACATTTTTTAAAAATTGCAGTTCAAAATGAATTGTTTGCAATTATGAATTATTCTGTTAATACCCAGTATTCTGGTATAAGAACAATTAACATTTCACACCCTTGGCTAAAAAAATTTATTTATATGTATACATATATATATATATCTAACAAATGAGTATGAAGTTCAAAATACTTAAGCAGGTTTTAACTGTATCTACCATCCTTTAGCCAGATATCATTTTGAAATTTTAAAGTATTTTCTTTGGTTTATCAAAAAAACAAATAAATAACTAAATAAAAATAAATAATAATAAATTTTTGATATTTTGAGGGTGAATCATATAATGCCTAACTATTGTTAAAGTATCTCGAAATTTACTTCAAATTTTTAATTCTTTTGAAAAATGGAGCTTTACATTGTAATTTTATATCAATATTTTTACATATTTTTTTTAAAGCAAAATTTATGCTTTAAATTAAGTATTAAAATCTAAAATTTACTTATGCAATGAAGTTTATTCTACTACCAATAAAATTTATTGAAATTATGCTAATTAGGAATTAAAACAGTGATAAATGCTTTAACATCAAATATTAGGGTGTTTGCTGGATCATTTTTCAATAGGGTGGAACAAAAATGGCTTTTTTTAAAAAAATTTAAGATTTTAGTTTGGTAATAGTGGTTTCAACATTCTCAACTTACTCTCAGGAGACTTCATTTTGCATTATAAATAGAAATAATAGTATTAGTGGAAGCTTTTTTAATCAAGCGGGTAATTAAATATTTCACCTAATTTTCTAAAAAAATGTGTATATTGCAAAATCTATTCATATGACTAGACCCTGAGGTGAAATATCTTATATTTAACCACTTTGCTGATTTGCCCAAATGATATAAATTTATTGATTTATAAAAAATTTGAAGTATAAAGAAGTTTACAGACATAATTCATATGAAAAAATGTATGGAATTCATAAACTGCTTATAGTATTAAAGCAAGGACATATTCCTTAAATAGATGTAAATTCATTAGAAATTTCACCCTTCTGACATAAAACCATCCAGTGCATCTGATGAGAGTTACAAAATAAAGCCTCATGTAAGTTCTTCCAGTAAAAGATCAATTGATTTTGACAGCCAAACGCTTGAATCTGATAAAGACTTCAAATGTGTATCATTGGTTCTACTTGTAACTAATGTTATTCTATGAGATGTTCAAATTTATCTGGTGCCGGACCAAATGCCTTAACATAAATAGTGGTTATGATGAAAAGTAATAATCAGGAAGCCTTTCATTTTGGCTTCATATTCTCATTTTTGCCCTAAATAATGTGCTTTGTGTATTGATACCTAGTGGTATAATTTCAAATAATCTTTTTAATTTGGGTTGTAGCATCATTAAAGTTGGTTGGAAGAGCTGAATTAATTTTCTTTATATGGTGGTTGAACAGCTGGATTTCAAAGGTGGCTAATAGATATTATTTTACTGAATATTGTAATTAAGTATTTTTTACTGTTATATTATTAGTATTTCATTACAATATTAATATAATTATAAGGAAAGCATAGTGATTTTCTAATTTTATTGAAAGAAATCTATCAAGATATATAGCTTATAAAAATTCTGATAAACATCATAATTTCTGTCTGCCGTTTTTTTTTTTAAATGAATAATGTACATTGAATTATACTCTCTGAAGCATAATTCAATTTTCTCTTCTTTTTGATGTAGAATAAATTTTAAAATTAAATAATTATTGTTGATTTGATATTTTGACTTTGTTGATTCCATTATACAAATGATTTTGTATTTTGTTGATATTTTTTCTTTGGGTTTTAACATTTTCAAAATATTTTTCATTCTTTTTGTATATTTTTTAAAATCAGATTTTAAAAAAAAGGGTATTTATCATTTAACTGTCTTTTAAAATAAACAAACAATTTCTAGAGCAACAGTGATTTTTTTTTCCTTCAAAAAATGCAGGATTACTGAAAGCATTATTTTTTTCAGTAGAAGATGTATAAGTTACCTGTTACTTAATATTAGATGTAATCATTGCAAAGAAAAAAATGGTAAATTTCAGATTTCAAAAGATTAATACTTTTTGTTTAAAATTCTAATCCGAGCTTATAGTTTACCAATGCATTTGCTGAGGAAACAAAGGGTAATTAAATTTTCATTAAATTATTTCATTTTAACCAGGAGAATTGAATTTTCACTGCTAAAATTAAATGAAAAAATCCTTTGTTCATTGAAATTTCTTAAACTTTAGTTGGATGAACTTCTTGATAAAAGGCACACCAAATTGGATTCTGTTATTGAATTTGGAATTGATGACTCCCTTCTGGTCCGCAGGATTACTGGTAGACTTATTCATCCTTCAAGTGGCCGATCTTATCATGAGGAGTTCCATCCACCTAAAAAGTCTATGACTGATGATGTAAGTAATAATTGTAACCCTTAAAAATCCCCCCCCCCCCCCCCCCCCAGTTGGTGGAGATCTGCAATATAAAAAAGGCCAGTGTCGTAACCGATAACACTCATGATTGCTGATAAACCTGCAACTGGAGTGTAAAAATTGAAAATCATTTTAGAGAACCACCATGCAAGGGATTCATGAAATTTCTTTTGTTATTGATTAGCTTTGTTCATAAAATTTTTGATTTATTAAATTTTATATATGTAATGATGTTTTATATATGTAATGTGTTTTAATTTAAATACTAATTAATTTCCTAGTTTTTAATCTTAAGTAAGCCCATGTTAATTTCATTCTAAATTGTTCTCTTATTTCCTGATCCAATTACAACTCTTTTATATAGTTTCTAACATGCACTTAACAAATTTCTGACTTTGTGGCTCCCATGGGTGGAACCAGGGGATAACAATCTTTTAACATCTGCGTATATTTTTGAAAGATGTCTAAGATTCTCTTGCCTAATCTGATTTGAAAGAAAATCCTATCAGAATCTCATATTAAAATCACTGAAGTGACAAATTTCTTTCTCTTTTGTATTTATGTCACAATGTAAACTGATAATTTTCCTTATTGCTTCTGTAATATGCCTCCCTTGTAAACTAAATCGAAGTTAAATTTCATAATTTTCTTCTTTTTGGTCACACATGTGCAAAAAATTATATGTTTGGAAATAAGTCTTGTGCTAATGGCTTCCAAAAGGAAAGATTGATCGATCTGTCTCATGGACAAATATCTTGAGCCTGTAAAAATATAAAAATGAGAATTGCATTTGTTTGTAAATGTTTTAACCTTTCACTTAAGGGCTGTATTTATGCTGTCCTTGCATATTGTTTACTTGTATTTTTGCTTTGCCATAAATCATCAACATTTCCAGCCCTACTAATTGCACTAATCCATGCAAAACTAAATTATTTTTCGTTTTATTTTAATTTACTTTTTTTGTTCTCCCATTCTATTTCTTTTGATAAATCACATTTTGAAACATTAAATAAAAGATTTGCCCTAACATAACTAAGAAATTATTGAAAATTTTTATGATTTTATCTAAATTTCACTCATTTTTTAAAAATTGATTTTTGTGATAAAAAGATTTGAAATTTTTTAGAACTTAAAAATTTGTTGTGTCATTTCTGTGCTTTCTTTTGTTACTTCAGTTTCTGTTTAAATTTCTTTATCAAAACGATCACATTTGTCTGTTCTTTTGTAGATAACAGGAGAGCCCTTGATTCGAAGATCAGATGACACAGCTGAAGCACTTCGTAAAAGGCTGGAAGCTTATCATAATCAAACTAAACCTCTTGTGGACTATTATAGGTTGAAAGGCATTCACACACGCATTGATGCTGCTCTTGACGCTGATAAAGTTTTTGAAAGCATCCGTAGGACGTTTCTTAATGCTAAATCTAAGGACAAAGTTATGTTTCTTGGGTGATAACCCTTATTTTTGAGTTTAAGTTTGAAAAAAATTAAAGTCAACCATATTTTTAATTAACTGTTAAAATAAATAATAAATTTTTCCTAATGAAATACTTCTTGATGGCTGCTTACTGTAACTGCATACCATCTTGTTTATAGTACATCCCCCCCATTTAATTGAGTTGCAGAAAAAAATCAAGTTGAAATTTATTTTAAAAGCCTAAATTATGTTTTTTGAATTTATTTGAAAATTATGACATTAAAAAAAAAAACATTTGAATAGTAGTGTAATTTCTTATTTTTTAAAACTTTTTTTTTTTACTTTCATACAATTATTTATTTTAGGAAATGAAAGTGTCATTAAAATTATGTAGGGGATTTATTGAGTTATCTAAATTTTTACTTTTTAAAGGTGATTTCAATATTGTGCTAATATTTTACATGACGATTCTCAAACTGCGAGCAGCTGTTTTGGAGTTTGCCTTTCCTACCACCCACTTACACTGTGATGAATAGTATTTTTATAAGTTTAATAGACTAATGAAAAAAAAAAAAAAATGCGAGATTGCACTAGTGTACAATATATATATATGAGATTGTAGTATTTGTACAAAATGCATGCGAATTTGTTTGCTAATTGCAAGTAGCAAAAGAATAAATTATTCAAAATTCAGGCATATTAGCAGAATTGCACCTTCTATATTTTTGTAATCTGCTGTTTTGTTTTTAAATATTAACTTTGACTTAGACAAGAGTTGGATCCTTTTGTTATCAAATAATTTAATTTCTTCTGTTATTTCAAATGCATATTTTATCATTTAGTAATTTTAAGTTATTATTTGAATTTGTTTAGTGGCATATTAAATTTGATTTAGGATTTATTTGCATTTAGTAAACTTTGTAATTGTGAATCATTAATTTTTAATCGATTAACCTTCTGAGTACTCAATTATTTTCAAATAGCAGCTTTAAAGTCTGAAGAATTAAAGTGTATAAAATAACTTTTTTTATACTTATTAAAATTTCTGAGATCTTAAAAAATACTACATCTCAGGAATTTTATATATGAATATGATAATCAGAAAAGGCCAATTGTGCTGCTTATAGGGTTAAAATAAAAGATGATCTATGATATTAGAATGCTTAGTAAGTTTGAGATTATTAAATAGATTTGTTAGAGTAGTATGTTCAAGCAAAAGAGGGGCCAAAGTTTATAATTTTTGTACTTTTTTTAAAGGATTATTTTGGTCTTGGAATTAACTAAAAACTGTTGAAATTTCCATTTGGAAGCATACTTCATTTTTATCAAAAGATTTTCATTTTTAACTGTCTGGAATATTTATCAAAGTTAGTCATAACAGTATCTGATCTTTTACGTAGAAAATAAAAAAATAAAATGTTTGAAATAACATTTTTAATGAATTATGAGCTGCTTTTTATGCTTAGTTTATCAGTTACATTTTTATAATACAACCAATGCTTTTTAAATTTAGGAATACTATGCTTATTAAAAAATCTTGCAGTTAAAAATGATTAATTCTTTTTAATCTTTATTTAATAACAGATGTGAAATTTTTAACTGATTGTAAAATTAGTTTGTAGTATATAAAAATTCCCCATTTCTTTCATGCATTTTGTACCTAAAACATATCATTAAAGTTATTGTCTGAATCTTGTGATCATTTTCTTTATTTATGAATTTTATATAATCTATTGACGCAAACATTAATATTGCATCTTTTTATGATGACATTTAGAACAGTAACACTGTTTGCATGTTATTTGATGTACTTATAAATATTTTGGTTATTTTATGTATGGTTGGTTTGATTGTAATTTTTTGCCTTTGGGTTCAAAACTGATTCTACCAAAAATTTGCTGTAGTTGTAAGCTTGGTTTCTGCTAAATCTTAGGTTTTAAATTAGACACTATCATATTTTGATATAGGAGTTTAATAAGTAGAGTATTAACTCTGGCACTGTTTTTATTATTTGATCATTGTTTTAAGATCAAGAAAGTAAGTATCTTAAAACTTCAAAATTGAACTAAACTTCATAAATATAACCAATTTATTACATAATCAATCCTAAATAGAGCTATATATAAAAAATAATAAATTGCGACAAACTTTGCTTCTTATACTGCCAAAATAATTAGCAGCCAAATATCTCAACCACTGGTCTGATTTTGCCCACTTTTATTTCATTTGAATGTTTATGGCCACATTAGTGGTTGCCTTCAATCCGCTTGTTCCTCATTTTCAAGTGATACTGTAAAAAATAAATTTTGACGCAGCTCTGAATTTCCCCGATATTATTAGCCATTTAATTGATATGATAAGATTTAATAGAGAGACATTACTGTATTGATAATACTGTTAATATGTTGGGGAAACAGTGCTGAAAGTGGTTAGTTTTGTATTAACATTGCATTTATCATCTACTTGGTGTTAATTGTTGCTATTAGCAGATATATGGTTATCCATTAATTTCTCTCTACAATTATAGTATTGCTCAATCTACTTTTAATGTCTTTTTATTACTTTACTTCATCTCAGATTTTCTATGATTGCAACATAATCAAATTTACAACTTTTATATGAAATATTATGCACTTTTCCCCCTCTCTCTGTACAAGACCAGGTAGCTTGAGAAGGGGGGGGGGACCTAAATTTTTTTTGTTAATAAATCAAAAAAGCTCTGAGTAAACAATCTCTGGAGAGAAGTGAAAATAATTTTATAAGCTGGTTGGTTTTATTGATTTTTTTCTGGCTCAAAAGCCATGTTTGGCCATGCTGAGCGTAACGGTAGGGAAATAAGCCAGACCATAAATACACACCAAATAAAAACATAAAAGCGGAAGGTATCAACGAAAAAATGTAGGAAATTAATGTTCAATTATATTAAAAATTAAATTAAGCCCTGTTGTGATAAAAGTATTACAATGAAGCCATGTAAAAAGTGAAACATGAACAAAAGTCAAAGATGACTAAATACAAAAATAAAAGCCAATGTTTTTTAAAAACTTGAATATATTTGGATGGCATGTTTGACCCATCAGGTCTTGTAATTTAAGAGAAGATGAATAGAAAAAATTATGACGATGAATTATAAACTGGAGAAAAAGGCAAAGGATAGAATAAGTGAAATATAAACTGAAATAATTTCGGAATATTTATTTCAATAGGAAACAGTAATACAGTTTTTTTTTCTGGAAGAAATGTTAGCTAATATAAATATTAGTTAAAATTTTTGCATTTCATTTAAAACAAGAAAATTTATTCACCTTCAGTAATTCTATGTTTGTGAAAAAAAAAAAAAAACTAAATTAAAAATTATACAATATTATATCTACTCTTTCTCCTAGCTTCTGGACAAATAGGAATTATAAAGGCAGATAGATTTTGGCTATTATCCGACATTGGATAACTGAGGTAACTCCTGTTATGTTTATGGTAACCATTTGTGGAATGTGTACTTTTTTCTGAGCATTTTTACATATATAAGTGTTTATTTTTTTTGGTATTTTTTGATATTTGCATATCTGTTTCTGTCTTTGGTTGAGGAATGTGAAAGCAGCATAATACTTTTTTTCCCTTTGTCTTTTTAAAACTAAAGGCCATCAGAAGTAAAACTAAGCAAAATTTTTCCAATTTCTTATCTTTTATTATAATTTCTTTGAATAACTAGTTATGTTTATTGTTCACATTACTTACAAAAATACATAACTATGGGATCACATGAATTTACATTTAAAAAAAAACAGCATTAAAAGGACTTTCATTCCTTTAGTTAGGTTCTGTTGATACAATAACTGAAAGTAAAATGATTTAAGTGTAGCCATTTATATTTTGATTGACAGAGAACCGTGCAGTGCTGAAAGTCATGTGTCTGAAAATAAGAATTTGTCTAATTTTTTAATAATTTCAGTTTCATGTTTAAGAAAAATGATGCATTTAAAAAAGTTTTTATATTTATTGCCATTATATATTAGATTTTGTATATGTATAAAATTAATGTGATTTGCATTATTGTTAATGTTAGGACAAAAGTTGGTAAAGGCTGCCTTCATTTATTTAATGATCAGACTGACGATGTAAAAAAAATATAAGATGTTTTTCACATTTAAAAAGTGGAACCAAACCTGCTCTTTCATTGAAGTGAAAATCATGAAATAGTCATACCAGAAGAGATGTAGTTGAGAAATGGCATATCTCCATAAATGCAGTAACCTTTCGAAACTTTCTCGCATACTCTCCAATAAAAGTTTTATCCTCCTCTGTTTGCATGAAATTATAAATTTTGGTTAAGGCTGCAAACTTTTTGCTTGGCATGTGAAATGGAAATATGATGATACATGCGAAATATAAATTTCTTTGGTTTGAAGTTAGCATTTTAATGAAAAATATCAGGAAAATATATATTTGGGATGCCTTCTTGTTGGCTGATTAATTCCAAAATGTAACACAAAATGACAATTTTAATCACAAGATAGCATACTGAATTTCATTGGTTTAAGTCACTGCATTTACATGCATGTAAAACCACAGACCCTAAATGGTCAATCATTTGGGGAATCTGATATGAAATTGATAATGATGGATGATAGTCCACATTGCAGGTGCTTATTTTATCTAACTTTCTACCTTTTATAGTTTTTGATGTACTATCCAGTATAATTTCTTTTGCCTCAATCTAAAATAATTTGACTGTATCTATGTCCCATAAATATGTACCCACTTTTCATTTCTTCTATTGATTTAATATCAACTAGAATCTCCTAAATTTCTATTTTTCTAAGAACAACAATATAATTATTTTTTTTATACTAACAATTATGTCACTACTTGAGCAGAATTTTTTTTCTAATTTTTCACCTGGGGTATTATCCATGATTAGCCAGCTTAATTTTGTTTTATTTACAACTAATTTATATTTTAATATATATATATGTATATTGGGAATCACTTTCTAAAAGAATCTGCCCGTATTAAATATTCTGTATCAGGACAACTTTTTCTGAGATTTTGAAGGCATTATATTTTCTTTTAACTCCATTTCCCAAATTCCATTCTTGATCCAAAGTTTTTCTACTGATAACTGGTTGATCAAGGGATATCAAAGGAACATCCTATATTTGAATTCTCCTGAGGGATTTCTTATAGTAGTGTTTTTTTAATGTTAATCAACCAAATACGGAACGTTTAATTTCATTTGATTTCGGGTTCAATTCCTTTTCTTCAATATACAATGAATGACCAATTTATTATGATCACCTTATTAATATGACGCTGGACTCCCTTTAGCCCTTAATATCGTTTATGATTTCTCCTTGATTTGAAATCTGTGAGTTGGTAGGAAGTGTAAGGAATTTGAGCCATATCCAATGTATATTTTTGACCTTTTTAAGTTTTGAGAGTACTCCAGCTGCATAATCCCACATATGAGATTCTGTCTCATCCCAAAGTTTCTCATTTGCATTGAAGTCTGATGATTGGGCCTGTCAAGTAAAGTCTTGGTATCATCTGTGACCAGTGCCAGCTTTATGACTGAGCACTGTCTTGTTGAAATTATCAATCCCCCGCAAACTGTACCATTAACATAACAGATTATGCTACGTCTCCAATAACTCTACTTCAGCATTCAGATACTGTTCTACAGTAATCAAAGGACATCTTCCAAACCTTGATATTACTCTAATTAGTTTGAATTGTTTTGGCAATCCATGCATTTGAGCTGTTTTTAATCATGCCACCTTGCATGGTGTAGTTGAAAATCTCATTGGACCACATTATTCTTTTTCAATGATCTCATGCTCAATCCTTGTGTTCTTTTGGGTAAAAGAAACGTTCTGAGCAGGTTGTCGGCTTCCCTATCACTATACGTTGTAATATGTGGCGATGTCTATTTAAAGATCTTCAAAGTTGCCTCTTGATTAAGATTCTTTACAGTTAGATGTACTACAGCTATTCTTCTGGACTTGACAACTTTTGAAAATCTTCTTTCAGATCGAGAGTTCTTAATTTTCGTTTTGTTTGCGGACAAGACATAAAAGTCCAATGTCTCTTATTTCAAAGTAAGCTTTGTTCGTGTGTCTGCCTTACGAATTCTAGATAGAGGACTTTAAACAAATGAAGCATCTTTTCTTGTTTTCCCTGAAAGCAAGAAAAGCTATTTACCCAAGAATTTTTGTTTTCCCTCAAGCATAACAACATTCGGTACTTTTCCATTATACCGGCACAGGCGAAAAGTCGCCAATATTGATACAATCAACGCCAAACGGAATATCGCCGCCGGTAACCTTTTATAGCAATATTTTTAAAGAAAGTCGCAGTCATTTTATCGCCTGGGCCAAAATTGCGATACTGTGCTGTCGCCAAAAAAATCTGCTTGGCGAGATTTGCGCCGTATAATGGAAAAGTATCCAACATTCTCTGCTACCATAAAGTTTTTCTTAAAAAAAGGGGGTGGGGGCGCCTATCAATTTTTTTTGGGCTGTACTTGTAAATCTCATTCTAAGTCAATTCTTTCTCATTATTGCTCTACCTCATCATCTTGGTATTAACTCACGAAGCTTTTAAAAACTATTCTCTCTCTTTTTCTCTTCGGAATACTCTCCGGCACTGCCGCGATGAAGCGCGTAGTAAAGAAAAATCAAATGTTTAATTTCTTTAATTAAATTGCTTATAAAATTATTTTTCTAAAATGTTGTAATAAATGGAGTCGCAACAAAATGCACGCAACTCTTATTACAACACTCTTTTCAAAAAAATTAACTTAATTTCGTAACAACAAATAATTTAATTTTGAGTTGGCAGCAGTAGCGCTTATAACATCCACCATTTCCGCCTGAATCTTGGTTTCATTTTATGCCCAAAATGTATAGTGAAGTAAAGGAATATTATTTTAATTATGTTTTGACAAAATATTTATAAAAAATATCTTCAACATGTGCTTTGGCGGGAGTTGCAAAAAATTGCCTAGAATAGCCAATCAGATAATATTCATTCATTGTAGCAGCTGTATTGAAGAAGATGAGTTTATTTAGAATGATAAACAAACAAAAAACGATTAATTTAATGCATAAAAATGATTGTTTATTTGTTCGTATTTTATGTGCTGTCGTACTGTTCATCCGACTGCAATAAAACTTTGCAAATTTATGGTGGTGGGTCTAATGCCACTTGGTCATACCAAGCCCGAATGAGCCGAGCTCTTTCGAATGAAGGCAGAAGTGGGCGCCTTTCGTTGTAAACCAGCACCGTTAAGGTGAAAGTACGACTTTGCTCGAACACACTTGACACAACCCTTTTTAGGGGATGGTCTAACTCATTCACACACTCATTCATCCATCTGCAAGTCAGTCCAAATCAGAGACCGATTCATCCCTGATTCGTTACCCACAGAGGTATTTGTTATGGGAACTTGGAGGACTTTGCTGTCACGACCTATTTAAAGTGCCCCAACTGCCATTAGCCAACTCGGCGGTCTTTCGTCGAGACGAGGACAGAACACATTACCTTTCGGTTATGAAACTGACGCTCTTACCAACCAGACTACAGCAGCCTCGCCAATTTATTGCTTGCACTTACGAGAAAATTATATGTACAGTTAAAAAAATCAAATTAAACTCCTTTTTGTATTTACATTTTCAATGAATCTATTGCCGATAAGAAAATTAATGCAATTATTTCTATCATTCCTAATTAAACAAGACATTGTTTGTCAAGGGATTCTAAAACACTCTGCGCTTTTGCGCATGCGTTAAGATAGGTTTAATTCGTCAAAATAGGGTAAGAGGAAAGGTGAAAGGAGGAGATGTTTCATTTAACAATAAAGTAAATTCGAGTTACTCGCTTATTAATTCGTACTAAATTAAAACGGAATAATAAGGTCAGAAAAGACGCAATACTCGCATACACGTGAAAAGCAAACGAAAAAGCATTTAAGGTAACACGACTACGTTCGAAGGGAAAAAATTTGAAAAATGTGATTTTATAAAAACTATTTTTGGTTTTTAGATGCATTTTCAATTATAAACACTATAAATACAAAAACATTATTTAAAAATATGATATATTTTGAGAAATAGAAAAATTTGTAGTAAATTTTGCAGAAATTTAATTAAAACAGTTTACATTCTACACAAAATTGTAATGCAACAAGCCTATTTTTCTTTGTACACAAATTATAGAATATAATGATGAATGATATAAGCCAAAATCTAAGAAATATTTTGAGATGCTTAGAAATTATTGTAAAAATACACGTATGTATGTATTTTTTCCATAAATTCGCAACTTAAATTTTCTAAACTTAATTTTATTAAATTAAACTCGCAACTTAAATTTATAAATGAAAAAGTATTCCGCCAACAATAAAACTTTTGGTTCATTTCATTGCCCATATAATTTAAAACACATGCTGAAATTTTTACGTAAATACCTCTATCAGTTTTTGAGATATGTTAATGATGGATAATTTTTATGAAAATTAAAATTGAAGTTAAAGACAAATTTTAAATGAAAAATATATTTACTTAAAATTTCTCTAGAGAATAGGTTAGACCTTCCTTTTCTAAGAAAAAATAAACTGTTTTGGAAAGATAAAAGTCTGAATGACAAGAAATAACACTTTTTTTAAAAAATCGCCAATGTGGTCGAATACCAGTGTTTTTAACGTAGTCGGATACCTTAATGGGGCAATAATTAAGATCAAAGAATGACGAAGAATTCCGGAAATGCACTCATCCTTCAACGTCTTACCCCTTAGAGAGATAGAATCTTTGAAAAGTAGTCGTCTCAGGATACTGAAATGAACAATAGCTAATTCAATTTTCAAAAGGCATTTACAAAATTTTTTCTTCTGCGACAGCATAGCCTCGTGTATCAGCTAGTTTTTAATATTATTAAACAAATAATTATTTTTTCTATTACTCTTTACTATCTCAGTCTTAGAAGTTCTTTAAGACACTATGTATTATGGAATTTATTGTTAAGAAAATTTCATTGTATTCATCTAATTCCTCATGATCTAATTCCTGACATCTAATTTCATTGTATTCATCTAATTCCTGATGATAATAATTAAGATCTGTTTTTCTGTATTCAAAAATTAATCTCAATTTTATAGCAGAATCATCTATTGGATTCAAGAATTTTTACGAATTATTTCCTTGAAACTATGGGCTTTCCAATGATTGGCAATCATTCCCTTTTTAGTGAAATCATATCGTTGAATGAAATTATTCCAAATTATTGACATAGAATGGCGTTTCATATTTATCTATTGTCTGTAGAATAATCCTCCCTTTTCTGAATTGGTTGTAATTGATGGATCTTATTTTACGTCAAATGATTTTTTATTCATTAAATAATTTCATTTTAAGTCAAATATCTCGTGTCTTTGCACGGTCTCTGTAAGCCTTGCGTTCTTATATAAACGCAATTTTCATTTGAATGAAGATTTAACTGTCAAACACTACATTTTTCATGTCAAATACTTTTGTCTGATGACGTAGTTACAATCTGTAAACGAACATAAAACGTAATATAAATTTTCAATTATTCGCAAACGATATTTTTCGTGTTATCTTGATGTTACTGAAAAACTAATTTTTTATATTTTAAAGTTATGTAAAAGTGATATTTTGAGCGATTTTATGATCCGAAACTATTGAGGAAAAACGTTAAAATACTGATTAATTTTTAATTAAAAATATGAGCTTAACAATTAAAAAAAATGCTGATTTCGGCGTTTTCAGAACCGGATTTTATCATATGCGAGATAAATTCATTTTCTTTTATGTAACGATTCTACAATATTTTTAATATCTGAGAAATTTTTAGTATAAATTTATCCGTTTTATTATTGAACTAATCACATTGATTTTTTTCTTCATTTTCATTATTTTATAATTTTTATTTATTTACTTTAAGCCGTGTTATGTCTCAACATATAGTTAAAATTTTGAAAAACAGTTCTATACTAACCAAGAAACTAATGTACCAGTTTTAGTAGTTTTAGATTCAATACATTCTGAAGAACGTTTAAAACGTTTTATCCATCTTGCTCAACTTTATTTAGAGAGTTATCTTAATGGTGAGAGTGAAGAAATTTTTGTCTCAGGCGACATTTTCCAAAAATAGAGTAAACTTTTGAAATATTAGAACTTAGATTTATTTTATCACAGAAGACATATTATGTGCCAGGAAAAAGCGATTATCAAGAGACATCACATCATAACACAAGAGCAAAAGAGGGCGAAATTTTCCTTCTAGTGATTTTTCTGATGAGATTTTGTTAGAGGATAGATAAATTCAGATAAGAATGTAAGAGAAGAAATAAATCTTTAATGGTAAGCATTAAAGATTTTCCCTCCCTTCAGAGGGCATTAGAATCTGCCGAACTAGCTGTTTTACATGATTATTGAATTAATTAAATAAAAAAAATTAGAAATTGGCTCAGGAAATATAAGAACATTTTAGCATGGAGCTAATATGGGCTAAATTATGATGAAAATTGAAAATTAATCAAGATTTAAATTAGATTTTAACACATTGACAGCCGGCGACCTTAGAGACATTTAAAGCCTGAGCGCCGGCAACGTATCGGCCACTTAAATCCCAAACGCCGGCCTTATTCACTTGTTTTTGATCACTGAATAGCCAAAAAAATTGATAAACATTATATACATTCGTAACATAGAACATTTTATTAACATATTCGTCTTATATATTTTAATGGTAATTAAAAATAGAAACAAAATCGGAATTTTTAATTTATAATTATAGAAAAAAATACAGTTTTTACAGCAGCAGACTCAGAAATCCGCGTTTTCGCGGGGCCGGCTGTCAATGTGTTAAAAGTATCATGACACATACGCATTTACAAATTTTCATGGAACAGAAACCTATTTCTATGCATGTTTGTATGCCTTTGAATTTTATATAACACAACCAAGTATAATTCATACTAAACATGTATTTATTATGTATGTAATTTACTACATGCCAATGTATTTGTATGCACTTATCTAACACATTACAAATATACGTGCTGATATTATATGTATAGGTTTGCAGTAAATGTAGCATACTAAATACATGCTTATTTAATATGCTATACGTATGAGGGTACGGTTCAAGAAATTCGGCAATTTCTATAAGGTTAACGATGTTTTATTTATTGAAAACATGAAGTATGAATAGATGAAATAATTGAAGTGTACGTAAAGATGGCAGTTGCAGAAATCTACAACCCGGACCAAAGAGCATATATTTATAAAACAATAATATATCCATAGTGCATAGATTATAGCTAGAAAGATTACTCCGCTATCAATACACAAAAGAGAGAAACTTTACACAAATTCATATTAATTTTCATCATTTTAAAGGTCATGGAATTTTCTAGAAGAATCCATGGATCTCAATTCTTAATAAAGCTATCACCAATGTCATCGTATTTTATAAAACCTTCATGTTTGTCCAAAATTTGAATAAAATTACAAATTGGCATTTATTAAAATTATATTCAAAGCATTCTTTGCAGCGATGTGATTCGCATGGCAGGAACTCATTATTATGGATTTGTAACAATATACATAACTATGCACTTAATAACATGGTATACATGGATATGCTTACGTACATACTGTAACATATATATCTACTCATATATTTTGAGTACCTTTTGTTCATAGTACGTATATATATGAACACAGTGGCGTATTGATATTACAGATATATGTACATTATATATGTATTAACGTTATATCAGAGTGAATTGTAAACACATGTACGTGCGGGATTCATATGAGTTTGCGTATATATATGTACACTTAGCATTCTGTATACTTATTATGTACATAATATGAATCTAGGTATGTATGTATTATAGTTAATACTTTACATGCATGTACTGATATAAACTCATACTTTTAGTTACATATACATACTTTAAGTACGTTTTCAAAGCATTACGTACATGCTATACAATGAATTACACTCATAAATATGTACTAGGTAAGTATTTGATGCATTAGGCACATGATGTTACAATGCCATTGATAACTTAAATGTCTGGGGAAACCATTTCAACTTGCAACTTTGCGTGACTCAATGCAGCTTTCTTTCTAATTTCTCGTGTATAAACTGAGCAGAATAATAAGCAGAATTCCTCTTTTTTAGTTTCAACAATGGATGAAAAACAAGCGATTAGACATCTAAATAAACAATGAAACTGGTTAGAATTTAGTTAGAATATCTGAACCCAATGTTAAAAATTTTGCAAGAAATATTTCGAAAATTCAAGAAATATTTGCGTGACAATTAAATTGCTATCATTAAAAGCATGATTTGTTTAAACTTTAGACTGGTGTAAAAATGAATTTTTTATAATAATATTTCGAGGAGTTATATGGAGAGGGGAACGGCAAAATCTCTCTTAAATTTTAATTTATAAAATAAAAAAATCCTTACAATGTACTTACTGGGTCAAATTTGGTAGTTTTAAGCCAAATAGCATGCCTTGTAAAACATGCATGTATGGCCTTTATATATAATATTTAATTCGCATCTCTAATTATTCTAGAAAATGTAGAAAAAAAAAAGCGATGCGCCTGACACATTTTTTATTGCAATTACAAAAACAGTTTTCATGCTAGGAGATAAAAATTGTTTTAGTAATTGCATTTATTTTAACTCAGAAGCGAGCAGACGATAAAAAGTTACCGTTGCCAAGCAAAGTGGAATTAATTTATCAAATTGACTTTTGTTTTCTTTATTCAACACAGTATACTTTTATATTACCATCGTGGAAATATATTTTTAATGAGTAAAAGGAATTGGATATAGTACGTGAATATTTTCTGATACTTATGTAGACCAGCGGGTGATCGAGCTCCGCTCGGAGAAAACAGGTATCGAAGCTAACTCGAAAATTTAAATTTTCAATTGTGATTTATCAAAACAATACATGCCATAAGAAAATTTGTGAAACCATTGGTGAAGATGTGAAAGATGCGGCTTCAGATGGTCCCGACATGTCCAATTGGTCACTGTTCACAACGACAACGAATTCGTAAATTTGCTTCCGTTCATCCGCTTCTTGAAAATTCTTGTCCAGGAAAAGGCGTCGATGAGAGAGGTATTGTCGAGCATAAAAGACAATGTAAACTCCGCAGGAAGACGCGTCATCTTCGTGGTTGTAAGCGTTGCGAGGTTTCACGATGCATCCTTTCAGCTTTTCATTCGTAACAACGGTATTCAAAACGTGTCGCAGTATTTTTCTCAAAACAGCATCGATGGGCAGTGGGTTGTCGACTGGATCGCAGACTAATAGTTGACGTTCTCCATAGCTTGCTTCGTAAATTCCTAGCATCCAGTGCTCGCCTCTATCCATTTGAGCTCTCTTGGGAATGGGAATGAGTAGCACGTCGAATCCTTGTTGAACGCCGTATAGATAGTTGGAAGCCTTGTTCTGGTCGCTGCTATCGTTAAGAAGAGCCATTCCTTCATAAGCACCATCCGCTGTTGTAACGTAGAAGCGTACGACAAATTCAGGGTGAAGTATGGCTACTTTGACGGTCGGATAAGGTTGTTCGGCGTAATGGAGAAGCATTCTGACAATGACGGTATCTTCTAGTTGTCCATTTGCGGGTAGAATTGAGTTGATCGTTTGTTGTTCCAAAATTCCGGCTCCTTGAAGAATTTCATGTAGAGGTGCGTTCTGCATGTTGAAAATGTAGCTTGAAATCTGATGAATGTTGAAATGTCGGACTTTGTTAACGGTGATTTGAAATCGGAATCAGTTCCTTAAATGCTTTTTTGGAAATTCGAATATTTGGAAATTGGAATTTTGAACGAATCAAAAAGAACGAATCTTTTTAGTTAACGAACGAGCGCTAAATTCAAAATTTCATTAACAAATTTCCCTTAATGAAAAGCAGTGGAATTAGAATCGTACTTTTTTAAAAGAAAATTTAGTAAAAATATCAGTTATCCTTATTTTTTTTCTTTTATATTTGTTTTACCTTAATTTTGTGATTTAAAAATAATCGTGTGGTCATCAATTTTTATTAGTTCGCCATATTGGCTATAGATGGCAGCACGTTACCGCTTGAAACCTATTAGGCAATAGACAAAGAAAATTTAAGTGCTGCCATCTATAGCCATTATCGCGAACTAATAAAGTTTGAAAATATTCTATCTGTAACTCCGAACAGCTCGACCGTAGCGCTTCAAAACCGGCACCAATCGATTCCTCGTGGCCAAAAACCCCAGACCCCCAAGTTTACCGGAGTTTATTAATTCTGGGGCGATTTTCGACTTGGCAACCATTCCTCGTGTTATAGTATAAGATTTGCTTAAATTTATGCTATTAAATACCAATTTTCAAAAAAGTTCATGTTGATTTTTAATTTTGACATCATATTGCTAATTTTAAATAGTCTTAAACCCATTAATATGGTTAAAGTATGTCTGCGATACATTTTTTCTAAAAAAGTGTTCCGAACGTGTTCAGATATCTTAAAACGAAATCGTCGAAAACGAGAAGACAGGTGGAATGAAAATGCTCAAGAATCCTTCATTAGAAGATCCAATCGCATTAAACAAGATAGAGTGAAATTTTTACGGGTACGGAGCCAAGTTTCCGAACTACAGGAACATAGTTGTGGGACTATGTCAGGACTCCGTTCTTTTTACCAGGCACGTTACTGGAAAAAAGAAGTAAACTAAAGTGGCAAATACTCGAAATATTGTCCCGATTTTTTTTTAAAAAAAAAGCTACTTTTGCATTATACCGGCGCAGGCGAAAAGTCACGAATAATGATGCTACCAACGCCAAACGTAATATCGCCTGCAGGTAACCTTTTGCAGCTATATTTTTAAAGAAAGTCGCAGCCATTTTATCGCCTGCGCAAAAATTGCGACACTGTGCTGTCGCCAAAAAGTCTGCTTGGCGAGATTTGCGCCGGTATAATGGAAAAACACCAAAAAAAATTGAAACATTTGTTGAATCTATTAGAAATATTGGAAGACTTGCTGATCAGTGATTCGGTCAAAGGAAGAAACTATCAGTAGCACAAGAGAATTCAATTCTGTTTTAATTTTGAAAAATTATGAGAAAAGCACAATTTTTTAAAATTTTGTTCCTTTGGTGGATGTATACAGTTATTTAAATGAAACTTCATATGTGTTTGCAAAGAACTTTGATGCAGGTGATTTTTAATAGTGTACTTTTTGCTTTACATTTTTTATTTCTTTTATCATATTTTGGAATAAAATGAATCTGAATGTATCTGTTGCTAGAGTAAAGCGATTTAGTAGATCGCGAGCGAGCGAAGCGATCCGAGAGGAACTGCATTAGCAGTTCCAGAGGGTTGGCGAGTATAAGCAAGCAGGGGTCGGAACCCCCTATTTTCAAATTAAATTTATTTTTAAAAAACCAGCACATTGCCTCACGAAATTTTTTCCCATACTCACTGTAATGTCTTGATCTCAGTATATCAAAGAATTTTTAGAGACTTATTTATTTTACAGCCCTATATATGTACAAAGAACAACTAGTTCTTATTTTGATTAAATAATTGCTATTTACACCACAACAGTCCAAGTTGAAAGGTTTTGCTTGAAGATCAGTTCTCCGTTAAATAGTAAACACAACACCACTGGGAATTCACAGGCTGGTCAGTCAGTCATCATTTCAGGTGGCGCTCCAAATCAACCGGACTCTTGGGCGTACTCCAGCTGTTACCCAGAAACCCTTCTCTCATTTCCAAAACACTCTGCGTAGTTTATCTGGGAGTCAGTCTCCACCTCCTCTTCTTCAGTGGCTACCGGTAATCTCTTCCGACCAGTCATGTCCAGCAAAGGACCATTTCCAACGGCGCCAGTCTGTTGTCGGTAGGTAATTAAGGCGCGCCGAAAAATCTTTAACATGGGGTCCGCTTACAATAGGTAAATTCGGCATCCAGAAGTTTGGATGTTCCATTGTCTCTGAAAGCGCTGTCACTGTCTTCTGGGCTAGGAATTTCCACGTGTGTTCTTTCAGCTATAGATGCCTCAGGTCCCGAAAGAAGAGCATCTGCAACATCTGATTATCTCAAGGTGTCTAGCAAATACAAAGGCAACACAGCTGGCTGAAATATTTTATCACTAAAAGGGGACGGGGAATGTTACATCACCAATACAGGTCGTACTCCCCACGTGCATAAAATTACAGACCCTGGGTCAGACCGCAAATGCCTTGTGTTGCATTGGCGAAAAGGAGACGCAAAATATATATCTTTGATGTGAATCAAACATTTTTATTAAATTTATCGGACAAATAAATATTTTAGAAGTCTTTTGCCACTGAATAATTGTTGTTGCAAGACAACATATTGAATCTTAGTGATTCAATATGTTGTCTTGAAACAACTATTAACTGTGCTTTTGAGTTATTACGTCTACGCGCATGCAGACCGACAGACGGTCAACTCCGTTTTGACAGATTTAGTTCAAAATTAGAGATTCTACAAATTAGATGCGAAATCTTTGCACCAAATTTTATTTATCTAGTTCTTTATGTTTTGTAATTACCCAGTTCACTTGTATTCGAACGGTCAGACAGATGGTCTCTAAACATTTATTAAAAATTTGATAGAATATAATTTTAATTTGCATCAGTTTATTTAATTACAACCCTGTGGCTCAAAACGTTTTCGAGCCATCATATTCAAAAACTAAATGACAGACACAACTCAAAAATATGTTTTCAGGACTTTTTGGAAGATTTGAAAAGGAGAGATTTTTTCCCAGATATTAGAAGATTAAAAAAATCAAATAAATCAACATATATCCTAATGAAAATAGATTTATTTAGTCATACATTGTGATTATAACTTTTTTTTTTTTACATTTCTTTGGCCTTTCGCGGATTAAAAAAAAAAATCCCTTATTTCAATCTCCGCTTGGATGGGAAAGTTTTCGAAGTCTCCAGATCAGATTCCATACAATTTATATCGCCATTTCCTTTTTTTTCCCTCTCATCTTTTTATATCTTATTTTATACTATAATACGTGGAATGGTTGCCAAGTCGAAAATCGCCCCAGAATTAATAAACTCCGGTAAACTTGGGGGTCTGAGGTTTTTGGCCACGAGGAATCGATTGGCGCAGGTTTTGAAGCGCTACGGTCGAGCAGTTCGGAGTTACAGATAGGATATTTTCAAACTTTATTAGTTCGCCATAACGGCTATAGATGGCAGCACGTAAATTTTCTTTGTCTATTGCCTAATAGGTTTCAAGCGGTAACGTGCTGCCATCTATAGCCAATATGGCGAACTAATAAAGTTTGATGACCACACGATTATTTTTAAATCACAAAATTAAGGTAAAACAAATATAAAAGAAAAAAATAAGGATAACTTTGATATTTTTACTAAATTTTCTTTTAAAAAAGTACGATTCTAATTCCACTGCTTTTTATTAAGGGAAATTTGTTAATGAAATTTTGAATTTAGCGCTCTTTCATTAACTAAAAAGATTCGTTGTTTTTGATTCGTTCAAAATTCCAATTTCCAAAAAAGCATTTAAGGAACTGATTTCGATTTCAAATCACCGTCAACAAAGTCCGACATTTCAACATTCATCAGATTTCAAGCTACATTTTCAACATGCAGAACGCACCTCTACATGAAATTCTTCAAGGAGCAGGAATTTTGGAACAACAAGCGATCAACTCAATTCTACCCTCAAATAGACAACTAAAAGATACCGTCATTGTCAGAATGCTTCTCCATTACACCGAACAAGCTTACCCGACCGTCAAAGTTGCCGTACTTCACCCTGAATTTGTCGCACGCTTCTACGTTACAACAGCGGATGGCGCTTATGAAGGAATGGCTCTTCTCAACGATATCAGCGACCAGAACAAGGCTTCCAACTATCTATACGGCGTTCAACAAGGATTCGACGTGCTACAAATTCCCTTTCACAAGAGAGCTCAAATGGATAGAGGCGAGCACTGGATGCTAGGAATTTACGAAGCAAGCTATGGAGAACGTCAACTATTAGTCTGCGATCCAGTCGACAACCCGCTGCCCATCGATGCTGTTTTGAGAAAAATACTGCGACACGTTTTGAATACCGTTGTTCCGAATGAAAAGCTGAAAGGATGCATCGTGAAACCTCGCAACGCTTACAACCACCAAGATGACGCGTCTTCCTGCGGAGTTTATGTCGTCTTTTATTCTCGACAATACCTCTCTTATCGACGCCTTTTCCTGGACAAGAATTTTCAAGAAGCGGATGAACGGAAGCAAATTTACGAATTCGTTGTGAACAGTGACCAATTGAACATGTCGGGACCATCTGAAGCCGCATCTTTCACATCTTCACCAATGGTTTCACAAATTTTCTTATGGCATGTATTGTTTTGATAAATCACAATTGAAAATTTAAATCTTCGAGTTAGCTTCGATACCTATTTTGTCCGAGCGGAGCTCGGTCACCCGCTGGTTCGTATAAAACTACAAATTGGCTACTCCAAAAACTATTACTCTTATCCTTACAAAACTTATAACAAAATAAACTACATATTTTTCTCTAGAGAATGAACTAAAATGGTAAGGTTCTAATAAAAAATAAAATTTTTACGACCAGTCGAAGATTTATAATGAAATTTTTAGTAAATTTATGTCATTATTATTCAAATAATAAACTTTAAATTAATAACCATTCACTCTATATAAATTCTCTCCCTAGAAACTAGTATAAAGACAAAATCAATCAGCTTTTATAGTAATATGATAATTATATTTTGAGTTATTTGCTTTGAAGTGTGCAACAAATGAGTAAAAATCAGTTTTGAGAAAAATGCATTTAAAATATACAGTAACTTGTTTTAATAATAAATTATGGGCGTACATACTTAAAATTGACCATGATTATAGGTTATACTTTCTTCCTACTCATCTTTCAATAATTTTGCTTTTTTAATCACTTGAATTTAATTTTTATAATTTAGCAGTGAACGCTGCTTTGATTCATTTAGATTATCTTTGTCGAGCTTAGTAAATGCTCTAACCGAATTTACGCCAGGATACACTCATAGCCTTAAGGATATTCAGTAATCCTGCAAAACCTTCGTTAAAATGTATTACAGACATAAATACCCCTAATCGAAGCATTCAATGATCAACAGACATGGTGCAAATTTCCACAAAACACAGTTAAAACTCACATTGGCATTTTGTGTTTTTCTGTGCCAAGAATTTTCCTTACTTAAAACTAAATTTGTGTTCGTACAAATTTTTAACATGTTTTTGGCCCTTGAAATGGTTACTTCTGGTTATTTAAATGTCCACTTCCGGTTTACCGACCATTACGAGAATATTAATATCTCGAACGTAGAGACAAAAGTAAACCCGTTTTGGATATAAATTTTTTTTTAGAAATTTTCATTTTTTGTGAAAATCGATCTTTTCAACGGGTTTGGAAATATTAAAATAAATATAGGGCAGGACTTAAATTCATTGTAAAAATTTTGTCCGTTAATTTTTCGTTAAAAATTTTTCCAAACGGTTCAAGAATATCATTCGCTTGAAATCTTATCAAACCGCGTATTGAAGTACCCGGACGAAGTCGAATTGCCAATTGGTGATTAACAAATTCGGCCTGATTTTGTGTCCATGTAAGTGTTTTATATTATATATGATAAAAAGTAATAATATAAAGAATAATGACACCAAAAAATTCAATATCGCATTTAAATCAACTGAAAACTCACGACTTGTAAAAAAAAGTCTCCAAGATAGCAAGCTATGCTGATTGAGATTATAATCATGAATATAAAATTCGTACTATTAAACAAATCAAATTAACACTTGGCATGCGGGCAACGTATTTTTACGTTTTTTGCGATCTGTCATTGGAGCGCGGGTCACGTAAAAATACGTATTTAGTAGAAAAGACGCCCGCTGCACACGTTAGTTGGAGGCGAAGTATACCTGCATGCCAAGTGTTAATATAGTTAATAAAACGAAAGCCCAAAGGGAAAACTTTTTTAATATGTTGACGATAATAACAATAATTTCTGATTTTTCGAGTTTATCATCTACCTCTTTACCAAACAATATAATATTTGTGTTGGGAAATAAAGCATTTCAAAATAAAAGGATGTTAAACAGTATTTAAGTCTATTATCTGAGTTATGATGTTGGTTGCGTTATATTAATTGCTTGAGGTAGAAATACATTTACCAATTGACTGGTGCTAATAATAGTTGATAGATTTTATAGTAAATCTTCAGGTGTTTAGTGCTGTATGAGGAAATTTAATATTTCATTCTATGCAGATAAGCTGTTTTCCTTCATAGCTGATTGAATGAAAACATGTATTTCCTTGTCAGATGTAGATAAGGATTTCTGCTTTATAAATTTTATAATATTAAACTACCATGATTTCATCACTAAATTATTAAATAATTCACGTTTTTAAAAGTTACTAATGTCACATATTTCTCTGTCTTTATGCGTAAAAGATTAATAATACTTTTGAAATATTACTTAATAAGGAAGAAAATTTTTACTAGCTTTAATTTTTTTATGCGTTCAAAATATGTTGTATCTATGGCAATAAAAAATACCACGAATAATAATGAAACTAGAACTTGCAGGTAAATTCCGCATGGCTCAACTAGAATAACTCTTTGTTTATTTTAAAGTTGTGTTGTAATCGCCACAATCTGTTAAATTACTTTAAACTTGTGTAATAAAATTCATTTATTACAACATAAGCTGATTGAACTAATTTTGAAATATCGTCATCTTTAAAAACAATAATAGAAAGAATTTTCCTGAAGCCTCAACAATTGTAATTAACACTAGAACAGAGGTTCCCAACCTTTTTTGAACTGGTACCCCCTTTTCTAGGGAATATTTCGATACCGCCCCCTCTCTCTCCAGAGAAATTAAGGCGTACATAACGCATGGTGGAAATAAGAATTAAATATAAAAAAATTACTAATAGATAAAAAAATTGTTGGAGTTGAAACGCTACAAAATTTCTTCTTTATTTAAAAAAATTTTGGCTTACCTGTTATAAAGACAGACAGGGGCTTTGATAATACGAAGGAAATCATAATAAACTATTGCTTTCTAAATAAATAAATTGATAGTTTCAGAGAACAATCAAAACGCATACTCAATTATATTAAAAAGTATTTTTATTAAAATTTAAAGGTATCGAGTTTCTAACTTAACTAATGAGAAAACTGAATTTGTTACATTTTAAGGAACTTGTTAATATAAGGGTCGTTTTTACTTAAAAACTATCATAAGTCGCCGCGTTCAGTAACATGAAACCGATTTCTCTTTTTCGTTACCAATGTTGCTACAGCACTAAACCCCCATTCTGCTAAATATGAAGATGGGAATGCAATGGGAAATCGTTGAACAATCGACCATAATTCTGAATAAAGTTGCGAAATCGATTTCTGCTGTCAAAATTATTGGTAGCCATTCTGAAAAAAGGGCATGGATATAATTTTCAATTACTCATTTGTCGTAAGTACTATTAGTTATTCTTCTAACTGAGATGATCTTGCTGTGTTGACATTGGAGAAATGATCCAAAACCCAGTCGGGTATATCCATGTTTAAAATGTCCTGGAATCGTTCCTTGAAGTCATTGTAGACTATATTTGGTTAATCTTCTCACACCCCTCCGTGCCATATAAAAGCTCCCTTATTTTCTCTGGGTCTTTTACCACCCCCCTGAAAGTTTCAAATGCCCACAAGAAGACGTTATCGCCCACTTTGGGAAGCTATGCACTAGAACTACCAGAGAACGACATAGACATAAATTCAACAGATAGAATAGTCACTTTGACTAGTCCTATATTTCATCTATTAAAAATAATCGTAAATAAAATTTTTATTATTGTGACTCAAGACTTTGAGAATTTTCCAGCTATCAAATGTCACCGTGATTTTATCATATTCGATGCGATATAGGTTGAAATTTTGAGCTCATGTGCTTTTCAGGGACAATATATTGTTTTAATATTTTTAGAACTTAATTATCAGTTAACCATTCATTAAATTAAATTTTAATATTTTAATAATAGCGTCACTTGGAGATGATTTTCAAAAACAACAGATATCAAAATTAAAATGTAAAATAATTAGAAATACTATACAATATCTTAATAAATATTTTTAAAGAGATCTTTTGAATTAAATTTATCTCATAAATTGGCGTCAAATGATATATTTAAGAGAAAACTGATATCTTGGAAATTAAGAAATGGAAATCTTTCAAAATTCTAAGTAAAACATTTGGGCTTAAAAAATAATATTTTCATCATCTAAATGTTGTGATCACCCAAATAATTTATTTTGACTTGATCTCGAAGGTAAAAAAGCAAAAACAAAATATTTATTACACTAATCAATAACGATTAATCATTATTAAACAATTTTAGATTCAACAAAATATTTACTAAGGTACAATCAGATTAAAGTTTTGTTGTTTGACAACAACAAATTTGCAAGAGATTATTGCAAGTGATCTGGCAGCAAGAATGGTCTTTTTCTATCTTTTATCAACTTATGTTCTGTACCATGGGATAATAATTGGGAACATTTAATTAAAAAAAAATAAAAACAATTTGATAGATAAAATTACAATTAAAATTCTTATAATATTGATTATCGACGATTAATTGAGTATTTTTTTGTGATTAACTTAATTTTCAACGTTTAAAATGTCATTGAAAAATTGATTTGCATACGCTTGTTTTATCCGATTATTCTCAGCGAATGAAGATTTTTTTCAAAGATTTAGATGCTTGATTCAGAAGTAAGCAAATTCATCCCATTATAGATACTATCAAGGCAAAATACAAAGAGGAAATTATTAAAACATTATCAGGCAATTACAAGAAAATGAGTTATTACATTTGCGTGATCGACGTTTTAAAATACATGAAGAAATAGACCTTCATTCATACGTTGATTTCGAGGTTAGATAATAATTCGAAATA
Organism: Argiope trifasciata; assembly: GCA_026543055.1. Classification (NCBI taxonomy): domain Eukaryota; kingdom Metazoa; phylum Arthropoda; class Arachnida; order Araneae; family Araneidae; genus Argiope; species Argiope trifasciata. The sequence continues at coordinate 8,280 of JAPMOQ010021471.1, read as the reverse complement.
CGAGATACTGGTAACAATCAATACGGCATACAAATTTTCATTCATTTAAATCATTCTATACAGGGAAGAATTTGGACCTTGAGATTCAAACTATTATATTGACGAGGGGAAAAAATTATCCAAATCTCTTGTCTGAAACATCAAAGCCTCACAATGTTTCAGATTTGATTTGTTTGTTATGTCTGGCTCAATCGTATCAGCTGTTCGATTTCGAGAGTAATCATTTTTATGTTATACATTTTTCATAAAAAAGAATCAACCAAATCAATATAATAGAGATAAAAATAATTTAAAAAATAGACTTTGAACTTTTGTTCAAAATATTATGACAAGATAAAGTTTTAGGACTGATTTGTTTATATTTACTTTAAAGTTTTTTTCTGAAGTTATGCGATTACGTTCGGAATGAATTTTTTGTGAATAGTTAATTATATATTTTAAAAGTTAGTTATAGTTAATAGTTATGTTTTTGAATAGTTATATAGTAATATAATAAATATTAAAACAATAATAATTATTAAAATAGTTATATTTTTGAATATTTTCTTAAAAAAGATTGGAAAAACATTTATAAAACCAAAATATAAGAGTTCAGCGAGATTTTTTTAAAAAAAATTTGGTGAAAAAAAAAAAAAAAGGTAAAAAAATTTAGTTTAAGGGTTTATCAAATTTATTTGCTTAAAAGTTTACAGATAGCTTAAGAATATATTATCTAAAAATAAACTGCATTTTTCAATTCCCAACATATATTTATTTATATAGGGTTTGTTTAAAATATCTACAAAAATTGCTGAATATTGCAGCTACCGACAGAAATGCAAGCTTTGTAGCGTCAGTGGAGAACAGATTCCGGATATTTCCCGCACACATGCAGCCTCACAGGATAATTGAGCAACGAATTCTTAAACGGAGTTAGCTGTATTCTCGAAAATGAAGGCTTTCAAACGCCCCCACAGGAAAAAAATCGAGATTCGATAAATCTGGCGATTGTTGTGGCGATCGTACTAGCCCACCGCACCCAATTCAGAGCACCCCAAAAGTAGCTCCAGCAATTATTTTAACATTTTCTGTACGGAATCACTGTTTAAGTTTCCTGCTAATGAACATTTTAAGATTCTGTTAATGTGTTATTTTTTTTCTGTTTGTGCTCAACGGTCATACAGGGTAATCAGCGAATAAGCCCTGATTTCAAAATTAAATATCTCTACAAAAAGATCGATAGAATTATGCGGTAAACTGTACGTTTATTAACAAAACTGTAAAAATAGTGTACAAAAGTTAGAAAATTTAGTAACAAAAATCGTTAACAAATGACGCTCTGCGCTGAAAACTCTTTCTCTGAAAGGAGTCTTAAAAAAATAAAACAATAAAGTGATGCGGTCTTGCAATCAAAATACAATATTTTCAAAATGTTCACCGTTCGAAACAATGATGTGGCTAAATCGAACCATGAAATCTGACATCACGTCTTGCAATGTCTCAATAAAAATGGAATCACATGAAGTTCAACTAGAGTGGGGGGATTGTTTCTATAGACAGTGCCTTTCAATGTTCCCCACAGCAAGAAGTCGCAAGGAGTCAGATCGGGAGTCATTTTTCATTTTTGACGTCATTCTGAAAGCGTCTATGGGCATTGTGATTAGAGCGCCATCTGTTAACGATTTTGGTAACTAAATTTTCTAAACTTTTGTACAGCATTTTTATTGTTTTGCTAATAAACTTACAGTTTACCGCATAATTCTATCGATATTTGTTGTAGAGATATTTAATTTTGAAATCAGAGCTTATTCGCTGACCACCCTGTATTTTATTAATGATTGTTTGTTATGGTGAGCTCTACCAGCCATCAAAATTTGTTCCATGATTTTAGTATACCTTGAATGTATATCTGTTCAAGTTTAGTATACCATCTTGTATATCTTATTCAAATTTTCAATCGTTAATAAAATACTTTTTTATTCACCCACTCAAGTTCAAATACATTTTTTTAAAACTTGTAGTGGATGACACGATGTTAAAATTTAATTCATTTGTAATACTTTAAATAGAGTTTTAGCAGTTTGTAATGAAAATTGAAATCAACAGGCTGTAGCTCCATCGGTAAAATGCAAGGATTTGGATATTTTTCACATGAAGGTGATGGATGCGTTCAATTCTTGCGAAAATCAAGATACTTAATAATTTTTTTGATAATTATTTAATAAAAAGTAACTAAAATAATTTTTTCTTTGTTGATCTAAGTAGGAATTGAATTCATTTTTTTAAAAATATTATTTAAGGATAATGATATTAACGTAATCACTTACGTTAATTACAAAACAGTTGAATGTGACGTAAAATATAAATTATAGAAATCAAGTATGAAAATAGGTTTAACCTTCGACAAATGGATAATCTCTACGATTACCTATGGAAAATTAAATTTATATTCTTTCAATATTTTAGTTCACCTGATAAATAATATGAATTTTCCATTTTTTTTTCACATTGCAAAACATTAAAACATTTATAAAATACTTTTAAACAAATAGAAGGTTAGTCTGTAATTTCGGAACTGTGGAAAATATTGAGATATTATCATACCAGAAAAAAATATGCATCAGATTTTAATTTGTGAGAATTTTTATAATGAAATTCTATCAAAAATTAGATTTTGAGAAAATAGAATCTAAAGACGTAAAATATCCTTAAAGCGTATGTAAATGCAAGTGAAAAAATAAGTATTATTTCCCAAAAAATACTTGGAAACAAAATTAAATTTTATAAAGAAGTTTTTTGAAGCATTAAGAATATAAAATTAAAAAAAAATCATAATTACTCAAAAAATTGACTTTTTAAAGTAGTCACGTACGGTAATTACAAAACAGTTGAATGTGACGAAAAATATAAATTATAGAAATCAAACATGAAAATAGGCTTAACCTTCGACAAATGGGTAATCGCTATGATTATCTATGGAAAATTATGTTCATATATTCCAAAACTATTATCTCACAAAAATGGTTTTGTTTTGCCTTGAAATTAAAAGAAAATGACTTAATGATATGAATTTCTTTTCCGCACAATTTTTTTTAAAACATTTTTTGTTTAAATTTTTGATTTGTGGTCAACGATTTGTACGCCATATAATTTACACAAACTCGGTCAATCAAGAAGAAAAACCATTATAATAATAAAGAAAATTTAATAGACCTTGAACTCATGTCCGAAATATTTTAATATGGTAATGGTTTTTCTTTTTGATTGATTACAAATAATACGTGAGCTTAAATGGATATTTTCCATTTTTTTTTTCATTAAACAGGGAAATAAACCTCCACTGAAGATAGATGAGAACCTCATGTCACTGCTCCCGTAGTCACATCTATTGAGATGTTGAAAATAACGTGTATGAAAATACCACATTATTAAAAAAAATACAATCTATACTTATAATAAAGCTCAATGTGTGTGTGTGTGTTGGCGCTCTACAGTCCAGACCGTTGGACCTACAGCTACCAAATTTGGTACATGTATACCTTGGAGGTTGGGAATGTGCACCTCGGTGCCCTTTTTTTCGAATTTTTTATTATAATTTGAATTAATTAAAATTCAAGCGAAATTTCGACGATTTTCCGCTATAACTTCCGAAAATATTATCGCACAAACATGATTTTTACATCAATTTAAAGATTAAAAAATTAGCTTTCTAATGATATCTTTGTTTTAATGTATAACTTAAGCTTCTATTTTTAACGAATTTTTAAAGAAATATTTTAACCATGTTTTATAACAATATATTTCGGACAAAACAATAAAATTTAATCTGCATGAGCACGTCAAGGGGGAAAAATTAGGTTTTATCAGCATGTTGCCATCCTATTGACGGAAGTTCAAACTAAAAAAAAAACAACTATCATTACAAATTAAATCTAAAGAAATGCAACCTTTAGCACGTGACTGGATAAAATAAAATAAATATAATATGTGACATTTTCTAAAATAAAGAATAAACGAGCAAAGGGAAAAAAAAGCCTTTATTAAACTGTTGAAATCATACTGACAGAAGTTCAAATTAAAAAATAATTTAACTATGACTGCAAATTAAATCGAAAAAAAAATGTAACATTCACCACGTGATTGGATGAAATTAAATAAATATTAAATGTTATGTTTTCTAAAAAAGAAATACAAGACAAAGGTTTCTATGATCGTTTGCAACATCTATATCATTAATTTAGTAAATCAGTGTTACGTGACTTTCGAAGTTTAAGTATATCTGGCAGAGAAATTATAAAGAGAGCAAGGCACATATGTATTTAATTGAAAATCTTAGACCCCATTACTCTTGGCGAACCAGCTGGTCGCCAAAGGCGCCTAGTAAATAAATAAAATAAAATTGAAATTTGCTATCGTAAATTTCAAGTTATCACGGGAGACTTTTTTTGATCACGTGGTTACATTAATGCGAATGCGTCAACTTTTAAAAAATACTATGCTTTTTTTATTTCGAAATTGAAGTGAGCTCCAAAACTGTTTTGACAGCCATGAAAAAAATTAAAATTACCATTTATGCTTTATTATTACCTATCGATTTCGTGCTTCAAAATCAACTAACCAAAACAACATCATGCTCTCACAAAAAGGAATGCCACGTTTGGAATTGCGCCAGTCTGGTCAAGGGGTTAAGTATAAGAAAAGAGTGCATCGAATAAAATGTGCACAACAATTTAATAGAATAGAACAAAACGTCGGAAGTATTTTTTTTATATAATGAAGAAAACAGTTGTAAGAGTTAACAAATTCATATTCTTCATTCCTTTGTTGCATCTATTTTAAGTTAAATAATTTTCCGAAAAGCGTACTAAATGTTTTCTATTTTTACTATGTAAAACTATTTTTTTTTATTTTAATTATTTACTATTTTTACAATACTATTTTAAATTTTTGCAGAATTTTAAGTATAAAAATATACTTTATTTACAAAGATTAATTTAATATATACATTACCACATCTTTACTTATAATAAAGCACAGTGTGTATGCGTTGGCGCACTACAGACCAGACCGTTAGACATACAGCTAACAAATTTGGCTCATGTGCTCCTTAGGGATTGGGAATGTGCATCTAGGAGCCACAGAGAAAGAGTAGTAGAACTTAATATAATATCTAATTTATCCCCTGTAAAATTTCAAATTTGTTCTTTAATTGGCCAAAAATAAGTATTTATCTTATATCTCAACTTTAAAAAATCATTTCTGGTTTCAATTTTTTTAATAATTTGATGGAATTTCAGGTTGAAGGGTAAATGTAATTTAATTAATCTAAAATATGGTAATATATGTATATCAGAAGGGTGAAAATAAATGAAAAAAACATTCAGATAACAATTTATTAGGTGATATTATCTCAAGACTGAAAATTTGGCCGATATCTATATCTATATCTATAATAATAAAGCTCAATGTGTGTGTATGTGTGTGTGTGCGCGTGCGTGTGTGTTGGCGCTCTACAGACCAGACCGTTGGACCTACAGCTACCAAATTTGGTACATGTATACCTTGGAGGTCCGAAATGTGCACCTCGGAGCCATTTTTTCGAATTTTTTATTAGAATTTGAATTAATTAAAATTTAAGCGAAATTTCAACGTTTTTCCGCTATAACTTCCGAAAATAATATTGCACAAACATGATTTTTATATCAATTTAAAGATAAAAAAATTAGCTTTCTAATGGTATCAGTTTTTTTAAATTTATAATGTAAACTTCTATTTTTAATGAATTTTTAAAGAAATATTTTAACCATGTTTTTATCACGTGACTGGATAAAATAAAAGAATGCCGTAAGTTCAAAAAAAAATTACCATCGCAAAATAAATTTACAGAAATGGTACTTTCAGCACGTGACTGGATAAAATAAAAGAAGTATAAAATGTGATATTTTCTTTGAAAAATAAATGCAAAGCAAAGGTTTCTACAATCGTTTGCAATATCTATATCATTAATTCAATAAATCTTCTTTATTTACGGTAAACTTGATTGAATTTTGACAGGATATGCATTGAAATCCCGACTTAATGGCATATTTATGTAATCGTTTGCAATATCTGTATCATTAATTTAATACTTTTTTTCCCTTTCTCGCTTTCTTTAAAAAAACATATTTAATATTTTGGCAACATAATCGAATATTTTTTTAATATTTTGGAAGCATAACCGATGGTTAAAACTGACTGATTTATAAAATTAAAGAATATTATTAGGAAAAGGTGTACTTTTAGAACTTTCCGTCCGTCATCTTAAAGAAAATACTAATTTCAGGTCAATCAATGCCCGGAATTACTTCAAGGCTAATGAATATGTGATTTAATTGAAAATTTTAGAACGCTTTACTCATGGCGAACCAGCTGGTCGCCAAAGGCGGCTAGTAAGTCAATATAACAAATGAAATTGCTTTGTTGACATCCGTATCATGACGTCATTCCACCCCGAAATAGTTCCATGTCGCAGGTATTAACAGAGGTGGCGCTACTATCTATGTGAATGACCATCTTAAAAAAGTTGCCATTAGTGTCTATGAGAGTGAGACCTCTGGATCTCCTTCTCTGTGCCAGGAGCCATAGTGGAAGCTTTATAAACCAGATAACATCCTCAAGATTGAGTCATCACTTTTAATCTTGTGGTCATGTTATCTGGCTAAGAAACATAAGATCGCGAGTTCGGGCTTAGCTATCACTTGATAGTAACAATATAAATGAAGCAAATAATTACTTAGTATGTAATCTGAGTCAATAAATGCTTTAATAAATGAAGAAAGTTTAGCTTTTATCTAGATTCTCTGCTCTGTGAATCATATTTAACAAGATATTTTTTAGACAATATTTTAAAGAAAAAGAGATAAACTTCAATCAACTCAGTCTTTAGAACTGACTGATTTATGAGTATTTGAATTTCACTATTGAACAAAAGAGGGGAATATGAATTTTTTTTGTTGAATAATTCTTCACTTAGTATATAAATTATGAAAATTATTCTATAAGACTCGGATGCTGATAGACTCGGTTTTAAATACTGACATTAAAAAAAGACGAATAGTTTCAGTAAAAAATGTTTTTATATTAATTGCAGTTTAATCATTTCCACTTTAATTTAAAGTTAAAATTTTGTGGGAGCTGATGGATAATTAGTGGGTTATATAGTACATTACAGGTTCAAGGCCTTCATAACTGCATATAAAGTATTTAATTCACAATGATGAACATAAAGTATTTAACTAAAACTTTAAAGAAAACATTAAGATTGGCGAACCGGCTGGTCACCAAAGGCGGCTAGTTTATAATAAAGCTCAATGTGTGTGAAGGTGTTGACGCTCTACAGGCCAAACCGTTTCACCTACAGCTACCAAATTTGGCATGTCTATACCTTGGGGACCGGAAATGAATTTTTTTGAATCTTTAATTAGAATTTTAATTAAAGTAAGCGACATTTCAACGTTTTCCCGCTATAACTTCTGTAAATATTTTAGAAAAAACGGTTTTTACATAAATTATTAATAAATTAAGTTAATCAAAAAGTTTGATTTTTAATTAATTTTTAAAGGAATATTTTAACCATATTTTTCAACAATATATTTCAGGCAAAATTAAAATAAAATTTAATCCGCACATGCTAGTCATTGGTAAAAATTAGCATGTTGCTATCATATTGGGGGAATTTAAAATTAAAAAATAAATCAATTATTATTGTAAATTAAAAATTTTAAAGTGCAATTTTCAACACATGTTTGCATAAAGTTAAAAAAAAAAAGAAAAATAATATTTTCTAAAAAGTAAAAGAAGGAAAAGTTTTCTAAGACCTTTTACAATACCTATAATTATTAATTCAATACAACAGTTTAATTTAAGGCAAACTCAGTTTAATATATATTGGATAATCACTCTAATCAACGCCCATTAGCTAATTTAGGGCATACATTAGCTAACAAAATGGTATAAATGAGCCAAATAATTATATTTTATGAAACGTGAGTCAATAAATGATCCAATGAATTAAAAATTTTAAATTTTTACATAGGTCTTCTGCCTTTTGAACCATATTTAACAAAATATTCTTGAAACACCGATGTTTTAAGTATAAATTTTTGAACTCAAATCAAGTAAATCAAATAATGAAATTGGCTACTTCATGAAATTTGAATATCACTCTTCAATAAAAATTGAAGATTTTATACCACTTCAATGACCTTCTCTCAAAGAAGATAAGCCAATCTTCTGTTATGTTTTTCCTATAATTATGAAAAT
>JAPMOQ010021470.1:23177-44329 GCA_026543055.1 Argiope trifasciata | reverse complement strand
AAGGAAAACAGAATGGAACATTTCAGAAGCTAAATAGAGAGTTTTTTTAATGAAAAATCTCCATATTTCAAAACAAAATTTTGAAAATTCTGCTTGTTCGTTCATTTGAATGCCTAAAAATGATCAAATAAAAAAGAACTTTGTTATTTGTGCTAAACAAAAGAATTTTTTTTCAGATTCTTAATCTTAAGGTGAGTTTGAGCTTGGTCATTTATAAAAGTGTCAGTTGATAGTTCTTGCGCAGATATGCTGAAAAATGCTGATCGGCTCATAGCAAATTCTTATTCCGAAGGGACAACAACATATCACTCTATTGAGTGTGTTTTTTCTTGCTGAACATACGTTTGTAGAACTTGGCTGATTTTTTGGCGCCAAAATATAGATCACTTATCATAGATTAATTCAGAATTTTTTTTCGCTCTTCGTTCTTGATGCTATTCTTTTTTTCCATATGAGATTATAACCCTGATTTCATTAGGAAGTTTTGAATAACTGAAGGCAATAAATAATTGAAGCTCAAAATGGTTTAGGCAATGAATAAAACATAAATGGCAATACTCATAAACGTTTATTTGCATACATTTTTATCTAAATTCAACAGATTACATTATTATTATGAGCTTCTTTGAAAGCAGATGTGTCTTTAAAAGGTTGACCTGCTTTTACCAGTATTACTTTATTATTACTTATGACTCTTTGACAGCAATTGCGTTTTTGAAAGGTTGACGTAACTATGATATCATAGCTGTTATTTTCATGGAATATAATTTCTTCCGGCTGAAATTAAATAATTTCTTTTTATTTTAATTAATTACTATAAATAAAAGAAAGCAAAAAAAATGCGCTTTGTTTTATTTGATGATGTTTTTACTGTTACTTTGATTCTGTGTTTTTGCTGTTAAAATTGGTGTGTCTCTTTTACCTTAATATTCGGGGGATTTTTGGATCACGAGGGGTCAGTACTGTTAGACTTTGTCCGATTTCCTGACCAAAAAAATCCCTTATTATGAAACCTTGTCTGTGGGTGACCCTTGAAAAAGTCATCAAGCCGGATTCTTATTCTATTTGTTGTAATTTTGATTATGTTGTATTCCTTCTTACTTAGTTTATATTGTTTATATTATGTATATATATGGCTATAAATAAAAGAATTGTCTGAAATTATACTCTTTTATTTGATCGGTCAGGATCGTCTTTACAAATTCCCCATCTCAAATGAACTCTGATTTTAATTAAGCTGGCGTATCCCATAAATGAAAATGCTTTAGATATTAAAATGTTTTATTTTATATAGTTTTGAGAAATTAATTGTTCGTTAATTCGGATATTATTATTCCCCTTCTACATAACATTCATTTGACCTCTAGACACCATCCTACATTTATTTAATTTTACCTTCTTTATAAAAAAAAGGACGTGGTTGTCCAAAATTCTCTCACACATTCTCTAATAAATATATTCTGGCCACCAAATTAATTTATAGACCTTGGGTAAGGCCACCAATGTTTTGCATTATATTAGCCTTTAATATTTACGAAACATTGAACGCTAATAACATTTGAGTACGTCATGCAATAATCAGAAATTTATGGCGATTAATTGTTGGCAAAAGTTTAATAAAATATGTCCAAAAAATATTTTTGGACGTCTTTCCAACAATCGATTGAAACAAAAATTCGACTTGAACGGCGATTGTAGTCACAGAATCGTATACAAAATTTACATATGCAATTACACAAACAATGATTGATAAATCAGCTTTATTTGTTTCCTCAAAACTTTCTCTCTTATTTCCTATTATATGTGATAGAACGCTTTGCATGGCATTGACGTAAAATAGTTACAGATATTAATCTTTGGCTTGAGTATACAATTTATACTAAATCTACCATGTAGTCTCCTTGGCGAGTTATCGGGCATTAATTCCTGCCCCTTTGATAATATTATCCGTGTTTCTAACACATTTTTTTTCAACCGATTCAAATACAAATTTGATCATAAATACAACTGTAGTCAAAATACTCTTTTATTTTACCAAACTTGACATACTAAAATAATAGCGTCTTTGAGCTATCAATTTTATATATTTCTGAAAAAAGATCTTCAGACGATCAATACTTTGCTGTATTTTGCTCAAATTTTAAAAGATGTCCATACCATTGATGTTAATACTGTGTATTGGATTTTGTATATCTGAATCTCCTTATATTTTAGTTATCATGCAAAATTATATTCGAACATATGATATTCTCTAAGAGGGATTAGCTCAAAATTTATTAGAACTCTACACATGTGGTATAAAAGCCGTATACCAAATTTACTTAAAGTTTTTGAGTTTTTGAGTCACAAACAGATTGAAATTCTAAAAAAGTGTTTTTTGAAGAGATTGTGTTCTAAAATGAGAACATACGCCAAAATCTCAAGGTCAAATTTTCTCACGATTAATATATTTTTATTTTCTTAAGCGAGAAAAGAAAAGAATTTCGGGCACAAAGAAATTCGGAATGTTGACTTAAGTTGAAAATCTCAAGGTTGAATTTTTTCATGATTACTATATTTTCTTTGTAATACTTAAGCGAGAAAATAAAATATATTTATCTGGTTCAGAGAAGTTTTTAACGTGGAGTGCATTCAAAATCTCAAGCTCGAATATGTTTCATGATCATAATACTTAGAATTTGAGTGCATCGATCCTTTGCCTTTTCTTTTTAGAATATCAAATGTTTATTTGTATACTTTTAAAACCGTGTCTTTTATTAATTCTAATAAACATATATATAATCCGAAAAGAGAGAACAATTGGTGAATAATTTTCCCCGATGTTTTGTAATTATTTATGCACTGAAGCAATATTACTATTAAATGAATGTTAAAATCGTACCATAAACAATTTTATTCTTTGCATTTTCTACTATATTTCGTTTGGAATTACTGTTAAAAGTTTCAAAACTATACAATTAAATTCAAACGCTTTCGGGACTCTAGCTTAAAAAAATTAGATTCTCTTTTTCGCAACTGTTAAAACGGTTGAACTGGTTTTATTTCTTTCAATAGCCATGGAACTACTAGAAGCCGAGAAATCAAATATTTATTCCTCTTCACTACAAATACGTTGGAAAGAAATTCTTTTTTGTATAATAAAATCGAAGGGCTTTCACAAGTTTTTTTTCTTCTCAAACATTTGTTTTCAGACAGAAAAATGAATAATGGATCACCCCAAAGTAAGGTATTAATTAGACAACAAAAAAAATTCGGAAATTAGAAAATAAAGAGGTTTAGTCCAATAAAAGTTGAAAAAATCAAATTGTAACAGCCATTTTAATGCCCGGTTTACACTCGGCCAATTATAAGACAGTCAGTAAAAAGCGCATGCGCAGAAAGTGACTGTATTATGTCAGCAACAATTTTATAAAATGTATTCAGTCATTCCATGCTTGGCTATAAATTGCCTTTTTGGGGTCTTTATATGAGCCATAATATAAAAACGATATTTACACAAAGAAAGAAGGTAAAATTAAAAACAAAAAGAACAGAAAGCAAATAATGTTGGAATTAATCTATGATAAGTGATCAATTTTTTTTCACGCCGAAAAACAATCGATCTAATTCTACAAATGCATACGTAGTAAGAAAAAAATACAATACTGTGGCTTGTAGTTATCCCGTCGGGACAATTATTTGCCATCGACCGAACAGCATTTTTCAGCCTTTATGCGCATGCCCTGTCTATTTACTGTCTTATAACTGGCCGACTGTAGACCCAGCATCAAGAATGAATGCATGTTTGTATGATCTCATATGTTCTGTACAGATTAGACCGATTGACAAAAGAAGTACAAAATTTGACTCATATATAATTTGAAGGAAAAATGATCAATTCGAGCTATTTTTTTAAAAAATATTAATCTAAAGGTAAGAGAAATTGTAGCCTTTTACCGAGATTACGTCCAAATATTATTATTTAATAACGATTTTTACAATTTTTAAAAAAATTATTGAAATACTTTAAGCGAATTTTCCTACAACATATTACTTAAGGATAGTAAAATTTATCTTGCAAATGCACGTTATGATTTATGGAAATAAGCTTTTCAAGAAATAGTTAAATCAAAGTATTAAATTAACTCGCACTGTAAATTGAGCATAGAAAGGATTAATTTATTTTCAGTAAGCATTTATATGAAAGGAAACAAATATATGAAGTTTTTATAGTACATGCATTATTAAATTCAGTAATTCTGTGCTGTAGTATGTTTTTTAATCTAGTAAAACGGCTTATATAAGTTACTTTTATTAATTAAAAGAAAAAAACTTACAATTTAAAGGCTGACGATTCAATAAAATAAAATAGATAATTTAAAAAAATATATTTCATTAAAAAATTAATTGCTGTAAATCATACAAAAATATTTTTAAATATTTGTTAAAATTAGAAAAATAAAAGAGTTTTTGAATCTTAACACAATCATCGCTAAGAATGAATTAGATAAAAACGTCATGAAAAGAAAATTATCAAATATTAATGGAATTATCTGAAAGACGAGATATCTCGTCGGCAGAGTTGAAAAAGTTAAACGCTATATTTTTGCACAAAATTTGGTTCTTTTTTTTTGTCCATGTACGACTATACACTCAGATACACCTTATCTTTGTTTTAATAGAGATGTTTCATTCACTTTAAGCATGCAACAATCAAAATAGCCAACAAGATAAAATAATGTGAAAATCGTCCCTCGAAACTTTTACTCGAGAAGATATTCTTTCAATAATATGTATTTTAGTATCAAAGAACATACGCCACATTAACGTCCTTCAATTAATTACCCTCTACCCTCTTAGAGAGTAGTATTTAATTTCAGAACAAATTCTTTCCCTTTAAACCATTTTGTGAGAAAGCAGAAGTTATAAAGGAGAAGTAATTTATATTTTTTAAAATTTAATTCCTACTTATTTTTTTATATTATTTATAAATCTTATATTATTTATGATCGGATGATTGAGTCCGTGGCAGTAATATCGACCCTTGAAGACAAACTTAGCAACCGTTTGCTGACTTTAGCAGCAAACTTGGCGAGCAATTGGCGACTTCCATGACCAAATATTAAGAATGGAAAATTTTAATTAATTAATATTTGAAAAAATGTATTTACATCAAGAGTCGTCCACTACAACTTAAAAAAATATGTTTGAATAAAAAGTATTTAATTAACGATTGAAAATTTGAACAAGATATAGTTTGAACTAGTAGTAGGAATTGAACTAATAGGGGAAAAAAGAATGTCAAAACAGGAATGTATTATCGATTTTTACCCTATGGTTTGACACCAAAAGCATGACGACTCCGCCAAAAAATATATCATACATTTTTCTGGAGAAAGGCGATAAGGATATTGAACCTGGCACAGCAAATATTAACCTTAGAAAGAAAGAGTTCGGAGGATAATGCATTTGTGGAAAGCCAAAATCGCTCCATCATTCCCAATTTAAAAGTGTCAACCGCAAGGAACGTGAAAGAAAAAATTTAGGATATTTTACGAAGAATCTGAAAAAGAATTTTAGCATCTGCTTGTCTTTTATGTAGACTGAGATAAGTAGAGTTGCTGAAATAAAGTACACCGTTTTTCCTTCTCTTAAAAGATCGGATCTTTCAAAATAAATCAGACTTTTTTTAACCAATCTTCCAGCTTTATTCAGCCAAATATGTAAGTATTCTATAATGAGTTCAGTTTAATACACCTAATTGTTTGTCTTACATTTCTGACAGAGTACTCAAATTACTCATATTTAAAAGATTTAATTAATTGTTCTTTGTTTCCTGATATAAGACGAATATAAAATGAAATTGATGTAAACGTTGAAACGTTTAATTTAGGAATTTTCTTTTCTTATGTATCTAAGATTAACTAAAGGGAGTGGTTCCAACAAAACTTTCTCTCATAAAATGTTACTGTGGTGACATCTTAATAAATCAGTAACAACCACTTGACTCTAGCGTTCGCTTTTGTCGATGGATATGTTACTGGATTTGGCGTAGGTGTTGGCGGAATTGTGCCAATACGTCGGATCAGAAGGTTGCGTGTTCAAATCACGTCCGGGTCACCAATTTGGCGAATTTGTTGGCTGAATTGTGCCAATACGTAGGTTGAATTCCGCCAAGGATCGAACCTGCGATGTTAGGGGTTTGAAAGCCAGTAACTTATCCACTATACAAAAATGTCCACCAATGTTTAGTGGTAGTTACTGGCTTATTAAGATGTCACCACACTGGACTTCAAACCCAAACATCGTAGGTTCGATTCTTGCAGGAATTCAACCTATACATTGGCACAATTGCACCAACACCATCGCCACACTACCTCTAAAACGTTTTGGATAACAATGGCCTACAATAAATATATATTTACCTTTAGAGTGCATTTAGCATTAGGTAGCGTAAATCTACCTTTTTATCCTTGAGGTGATATTTGGCTATTAATCTCTGGCGTGCGGTTAATAATATCTGAAAATAGAATTTGTGTTCTAATAGCATTTTCCATCACCTGACTGAAACAAAAACTTAACTCAAAACTACACTTTATGTCACAAATTCCTATACCTTATTTGATGCATTTAGAGAAATTCCATTTTTGAGCTATTGTATTTACATGTCAAAAATTACAGATCGACAGACGAACAGCACTTTGTTGGATTTGACTCAAAATTAGACAGATGCTAGACTATAGATGTTATTCTGTGTATTGAATTACATTTATCTAGATGTCTTTGTTTTGTAATTATTAATTTTACTTGTATTAAAAGAGTAGGACATCTTTCAACAGAATTTACAAATTCTGTTGGAAAGATGTCAGCAGGACAACTGACATCCCTTCAAAAGAATTTTCTCAAAATTTGATAGAAATTTCCCTACTCAGCATGAAAACTTATGCTAGGTGTGCTAAAAAATGAGAATATTGTAATAGCCTATTAAAGCAGATTATGCAAATTTAGAAGTAACTGGCAATGTTGCCTATGGCATAACATTCAAGAGAAAAAATTAGCTTTAAACTTATGTCTGATTCATTCTGTCTCTGTAATTTAATTGTAATACGATGCAATTCAATTACAGATTCAAAGAGGGTTACTTCATTCCACAGAAAACAATCCTTCTCAAAACGTAAGCATTCTTTTTCTGGTATTCGCTAACCAAACATTTTTTCACTACATTTTCTTTATTGTGCAACAAACGTAGCGTTTTAGAAATTAATGTGCTCCGGTCAAGATTGTATCTCCTTTATTAGAATATAATGTGCTTTGAATCACTGTTTAAAATTAGACATAAAGAAACGTATCGCATATGCATACGAGAGATCCTGTTATTTGAGCATGCTCAGTTTGAGATTTTCGTACATGTGCAGATATATGCTAAGCACAGATACTGCTGTTTCATGCATGCGCGAATAATAGTAGGAAATTATTTTAAACCACTATTATAAAACTCCTTTTCTATTTTGATATGAGATCAATATACTAAGACCTTCCTCAATAAAGGTTACAAAAGTGTCCAAATATCTCCAATATCATTTAAGTTTTTCTTACTGAAACATACAGACACTTTCAAGAGACTTCATTTTATACTATGTATAAAAATAGCAACACGGATGTAAATATAACAAAGGTAAGAAAGAAAAGGAACAGATTTCATTAATGCCATAATATTGGCGGCAATTCTTTTTTTTTCCCTTAAAGACAAATTATTCTTCAAATAGAAATTACTCTATCTAAGCCATTCCTAGTAAAAGCGAATTATAAAGAGAACAATACTTATCCAAGACAAAAACGTTTTTGCTGAGCTGTTTGACAACAAAATCAGGACGTCCCCAAGAAAAATATATCGCACATTCCCCTTTGGGCTACAGTGATAAGTGTTGTATTATCACAAAGTAATACGCTATTGCGCTACCAGCGCATCTATGAACTGTGCCTACTAATAATAGCTTTAAGAAACTCGAAAGACCTTTAAAAAGTTAGCTGAAAGTTTAAGAAAAAATAAGCAGGCGTTTAATTGCATCCGTTACGTTTATTCTTCAGAACACACACTAAAAACACAAATTTAAAATCATTGCACGTTCAAAAAACAAAACAGTAATTAGGTTACAGTTAACAACAGTCATTATATACAATTAACAAAACCGATATCAAATAAAAGACAGGTAGACATGACAATAAGGATACTGGATCCAGCAGAGTAAATGACAAAAGAATAGCATAGTATAAAATTTGGAGTGTAATGCATTCGCAGAAAGCAAAAAACACTCAATCAATCCCAATTTAAAACTGTCAACTGCGAGAAATATTGTAAAAAAAGCAAACGATTTTTTTCCCGGAAAAGTAGAAAGAGGGAGCTTTTGTGTTGAGAGATTTTGCCATCTGCTTGTTTTTAGTACAAGCAAACAAAACAAATATAAAACTAAAATTGAGGGAGCAATCTTTTCAACTATTTTTTTCTTTTTTAAAACATGCAAACCATTTTTTTAAATTAATTTGCTTTTTTGAATTATTATACAACATAATGCTTAATCTTACAAAATTTACGCCCATTTGATAGACGTTTATAATCCACATTTAAGCGTTGTTAATCTTCCAGCTGTAATAACGTCATTCTACTTTCATTAATGCTCTGTAATAATTGTCCCTTACTTTCAGTGGCAGCTTGTCTAGAGCAAAGAGTACATATAAGCCTCACATAAAAGCAATATAAAGGCTAGATATTAAAATTTTCAATAGAAAATATCGCTGAATACTGAAATTTCTATAAGTCGTGTCCAACTTCGTCAATTTGGTAGAAATAAAAAGCGCTCACACGAAAGATTTTTTTAACATTAGAGGTAAAGCCTGCTTAATTACTTGACTTATATCAACATCTATGCACTAGTGATTGCATTTAATGTTGCGTATAAAAAGTAGTTGCTATCTTTCAACAAAATAAATAATTCTTTTGAAATTCCAAAATTTTCCCTAATTATTTCCACCCAGTTTTATAATATTAAGATATATTTTATCCAAATATATAAATTATTAAAATTATAATGATTAAAGGTTGAAATTTTTTGATTTTGAACTAAAATATTTCAGCAATAATGGCGGAAAATGAATCTCATGATGAAGATAAATGGAAAAGTGATGAAATTTTCTTTCAACATCCAGATGTGACTGTAGCAGATGCATCTAAAAGTGATAAGAATTATATAATTGAAGAAATAGATGATTTCAGAGATTTGGTAAATATCCTTTACGATTAAACTCATGGCGCTGTCTCCAAAAGTGAATTTGCCTAGACTTGGCTAGATTTATACAAGGCCACCTACGCTGAATTGTTTTGGGGTGAATATACGATAAATTTAATTTTGCAACCTTTTTATTATAAACCTAAATGTCGCCAATTATCATTTAAAGCATCTATTCAAAAAAGCTAGTGTTTGGTTAATTTTTAAAAGATTGGCACAGTTTTAAGATGTTTGGCAGAAACAGTACATTAAACTTAAATCTTGTCATGAATTATTTGCATGCTAATATTTCCATAATGTATATAACAATAAAGCTGACAATGATTTATAATATCTTAGTGCAAATCAACTTTAATGTATTCTTTTATTTGTAACCAATATTGCAACCAAAGTAAGCAAGCAGAATATCTTTTCTAGCAGTTTTCTGTTTGCCAATTCATTATCATGATTGAACATGATGTTGTTCTCGTTTGAGATTTATGGAGTTTCAAAATGTGAAAGCAACTAATTATTGAAGCCTCAAAATGCATAGGCAGTAAATTGGTTATGTATAAATTTTTATTTGGTTTTATTTTGAAGCTGGCTTTCACAGTATATTTTTTTTCACTATCTATTATCTGCTAATGTAGTTTTATTTTGGAATCGGCTTCTACTGAATAGCTTTTGAATTATCTATCGTCTGCTGTAGTAGTTTTAATAAATAAACTAAACGAGTCAAAATACTGTTTAATCTATAAAGATTGCTGGTTCAGTGATAATTTCAACTAATTTAAATATTATTATTAGAAAATAATACAGAAGATTGTAACATTTAGCGTTTTATCGCCAACTGAAATTGTAACTTGATTTCCAAATTATTTATGCTCTGAATTCTTATGAAATATTTTAATTGATTTAAGTCAATAACCAGTTTAAACAGGTTTGAAACAATCATGAGACTATCAAGGTACGCATGAGTCTATATTTAGAAAAATGATGAGCTTTTTTTCCCATCTGAAAAGCGGTCGAGCTACTGCTATTTTAATATCTTGATTGTACTGTTCAGTACTTACAGACATTATCAACATAAGCATGCAGCAAAATCGCTACTTAAATTGTCGCACAATCGAATCATTTAAAGTCTAGCTCCAAAAAAAAGCACTCCAAAGAGAGATCAAACATTCGTGTGAGCACCGTAATTTCTATACTTTCCTAACAAGGCACAACACCATAGATCATCACTCTAAATCCTAGAAGAATTTCTAGATATCAGTTCAATATAAATATAAGACCATAATTTGTGCAGTTTTCAAGACCTTAATTGTGCTCACCAAATAAATATATAAATAAACAAAATTCGTTTTCAAGTCTGTCACCAAGATAGAATAATCTATTCTGAGTTCATTATGAATATCTGCAAGTATTTCAGTTCAGCTAATAAACTAAGTTACAATTAGACAGTTTTACATATTCGTAATAATAGATCACTAAATTATGAATACTGTTGATAACGGAAGACAGTCTTCTTTCAAACTTGTTTGCAACAAATGATGATTACCCAAAAGAAAATTTCCAAAATTAATTATTGTATTTTCCCTTGCATTCAGTTGCATACCTTCTACTGCAATAACACAAGCTTAAAAAAAAACACGCATATCTAAAAAAACTGCAACATTTAGATTATCCTTTAGAAGTATCTTTTTTAAATTCATATCAAAACTATAACCATCATTTTCCCTCTGCAACACAAGATTTTCTCATATATATATACTAGCCGCTTTTGGCGACCAGCTGGCTCGCCATGAGTAATGCTTTCTAAAATTTCCAATTAAATCCCATATTCATTAGCCAAAATTTAAGAAATAGTTAAAGTTAAAAGATTCAGTTATTAGTTGTTCAAGAGTCGGTAACTTTATTCGGAAAAACTTTTTGAGTTTAATGCTCTAATAATTTATCAATTATGCTTCCAAAATATTAAAAATGTTTTTTTCGGTGATATTACCAAAATGTTAAAATGTTTTTTAAAGAAAGCGAAAAAATGAAAAAATTATTGAATTAATGATACAGATATTGCAAACGATTACATAAATATGCCATTAAGTCGGGATTTCAATGCTTATCCTGTCTAAATTCAATCAGGTTTACTGTAAATAAAGATAATTTATGGAATTAATGATATAAATATTGCAAACGATTTCTTAGAATCCTTTGCCTTGCATTTATTTTTTAAGAAGATATCACATTTTATATTTATGTTATTTTATCCAATCACGTGCTGAAAGTCGTATTTTTTTAGATTTGATTTACGATGATATTTTTTTTTATTTGAACTTCCGGCATTCTTTTATTTTATCCCATCACGTGATAAAAACATGGTTAAAATATTTCTTTAAAAATTCGATAAAAATAGAAGCTTACGTCATAAATTTAAAAATCTGATACCGTTAGAAAGCTAATTTTTTTATCTTTAAATCGATATAAAAATCATGTTTGTGCAATAATATTTTCGGAAGTTATAGCGGAAAAACGTCGAAATTTCACTTAAATTTTAATTAATTCAAATTCTAATTAAAAATTCAAAAAAAGGGCTCCGAGGTGCACATTCCCGACCTCCAAGGTATACATGTACCAAATTTGGTAGCTGTAGGTTCAACGGTCTGCCCTGTAGAGCGCCAACACACACACACACACACGCACACACACACACACACATTGAGCTTTATTATAAGTATATAGATAAACAATAACCCTCAATGGCGGCAGTGAAACTCGCCAATCGTTTCCGAAGACGTCGCCAATGACGGCCAAACATCACATCCATGTAAAAATATTAGTTGCTTGCTCTTTATCGCAGGTATATGAAACATACAAAAAAAAAAGAATTTGTTAGAAATTGCCAACTCAAAATTTCGATGAATCTTAACACTTTATCATTCATTAAGTCTGCAAAATGCACTCTTCAGATTATATTTATCTGCACGAAATTTAAAAACGCTTTGAGACATACAAATGAAATTCAAAATAGAATTTTTATAAAATATTTGCAAATATCTGTCAAATTTTGAATGGAATTTTCTCTTGGAAAATCTATTCTCAAGATATCTGTATTTCTATCTATCTCAAAATTGTAAAAGTAATTACAAAATGCGAGCTTCTAAAGTTTGAAAATTTGATTCACAGCTGTAAAATATAAAATGCAGAATCTCATCAAACAAAATCCAGCCAAAAAAGAAAAAAATATATGGAATCATTCATATCGAAATTGTGAAAAAAGTTTTTTCTCATTTTTTTACACACATTATAAAATTAAAAATCTCCTGAAAACGTCTGAATGTTTGAAAGCGAAAAACTTGAGCAATATTTAACTGATGCTGGAGTACTATTTATGCCGTTTTGTAGGGCAATTATTGGGAGAGGCTATAGTATATGGAAGTCATATCAAAATAAAAAAGGATTTTCATAAGTATAAATTTAATTATTTTCCTACTACGATTCGAGCTTGCACAAAACAGCAATATCTGTACTTTGCCCTTCTCTGCGCATGTGCAAAAACGTCAAACCGTAAATAGCAAGAACTGTGGTAAGCATATGCGATACATTTCTTTGTTTACTTCTGATTTTAAATAGAGATTTAAAACTCATTATTCCCAAAATAATTAATTGATTTTTAATGATTTGTAAATAAATTTTATATTTGATGTTGCATAGCATGTCCATATCATATTCGATGGTGGTTAGGCATAAGTTTAATGTCAATTTTTCTTCTTGGATGTTATCTCACGGACAATGTTGTGCAAGTATTTCAAGTATATAATGATATTAATAATAAAACTATATATACAAATATTGCTTAATTTTTATGATCCTCTCTACTGTTATTAATTTGTCCTTTTGATTAGGCAACTGAGAATTAATGTATTGAAAAACGTAAAGGAATTAAAATCAGCCATCTTATTGATAACACTACTATATTCGCAATTCGGAATTACGACCAAACAAAGCATACAGATGTATAATTTACTTTTCTTTGTTTTTGTTATTCTTTACCTTCCGTTCACCTGCTGAGTGTCCAGCTGTTCCTGACAGCCTTTCGCTTTCCTACTTTCGTTAAGTTATCTCTTTTATTTCAACGCCAAGATTCTTCACGCCTCTTACTAAGAGTAATAATTCTTTTTTGTTTCTTTTCTGAAAGGCTTGTTATTCTTGTTGTACCACGGGATATTCGTTAAAAATATCTATTATTTAAGAAAAAAGCAAAACGTTAGTTTGTTTATTAATTGTTAGTTCTGGAAAGTCATTCATAGGTAGAAAAAGACACACAAATAAGGATTGGTCATAATGATTTTTTCTAACTGGCAAACAAAGTTTTGGAGTTCGAGCGATTTTCAGATGAAACAAATCCATCGTTTTTCCAAATATATACTCATGCGTAACCTGATAGTCTTCTGATTGTTTCAAACCGGTTTAAGCTTGTTATTTACTTAAATCAATTAAAATAGTTTGTAAGAATTCAGAGAATGAATAATTTGGAAGTCATGTAACTTTAGTTGGCTATAAATCGCCAAATGTGACAACCTTCTGCATTATTTTCTAATAACCCTAAAAGCGATAAATGGATGCCTCAAAAGTGAAAAACTGACAATTTGTTGCATATGCATTTTGAAGTTTCAAAGACCTCAAACCAAAACTACATCCCCTTTTGACATGATAAAAAAGGGCTAATAAGACAATGAAATTCAAATACTTCCAATTCATAAGCATTCTAATGATACGAATTTAGGTCTTATTTCCATTTAAAAGAAAGACGTTTTAAGCACTCGCTTGAGGCAATTAATTTCGTTTTCATAGCAAAAAAAGGGTTAAAATATGCATCTTTGGTCCCCAAGAGTTTCATTAACTTAGAAAAACAATTAAATGTTTTGAAAAGAGTAATTTTATTAGATTTATTCCTATTTTAAGTTGTTTTTCTGCAGAATGATATGTAAAATCTTATTCTTTCCAATTCTGTTAAAATTTTCTTTCTATATTTTTAATTATATTTTTGTTTTTGTTTTCAGTGTTTTGAATGAAATGTGTTTGATTCGCTTCGTTTACATTTAGTGTTTACTTTGCAATTTATGTCTTTGCTTATCTTTGTTTTTTATCATCTGCTCATATTACAAAAGCTCAATTTTTAGAAAAACCGCTTCAATTATCAAAAACGTTTGTTCTGTAAGAAATATTAGATTGATATACAAGTAGTCTAACGCCCTATGTTGGATTACTTGAATTTATATGCCTTTTTATGTTATGAAACATTTGATATGAAATACATTCTTTGAAATTTTACCTTACACGTTTGAATATTATAAAATTAAATGAATCGGCAACAAATAACGGTGGATACGAATTAAAAATTGAAAATCACATTTCAGAATTCCTGTAAATAAGGGCAGGTTTTACTTTCTCAAATGCGCAATATAGAGATAGTATAGTAATCACTAAAAATTTGAACTCGAAATTTTGACGAATTGCTAAAAATTAGAAAAACGCGTTCTTGGAAAATGCCAGCCTGTATGAAACAAAGATAACTCGAAAAGGCTTTAAGTTAGACGGATGAAATTCGATGTACAGTCTTTACTCCAAATTTGCAGGGGTTTTGTTCAAATTTGGAGTAAAATCTGTTCAGTGGAAGCTTGTCTCTTCAGCTAGTCAAATATAAAAGTTACAAAATGAATCGAGTTAGATAGATACCATTCAATACTCTGATTTAACGTCTACAATGTAGACAGCAGTCAAATTTTGAGTAAAAATTTACAGGTTGACTGTCTATGATATTTGATGGTGGCTACACATAAAATAAATGTTAATTTTTCGGTAAAAGTGTAGAATAGTGTGCACCTTGCAGCGCCAAGGATGCCAAGTCGCCAACAAAGATGGCGGACAAAATAAACAAACTGTTCCGCTGAACAGTTACGGTTGCCATTTCTCGTCTTTTTATTTAGAATGTTTAACTAATTATAATTATTTGTTTAATACTGCCCGGTACCTTCTACAGATGCCTTCGGCCTCTACTTTCAGTATCATGCAAACGCGATAATTCAAAAACGCAATTTCTCAAATTTGGTATGGGATTCTCTAATTACATGCGCAGCTTGAGGCCAAATTTATTACAATCGGTTCAGAAAAGCACTGAAATCCAAATTTGATTTTTTAATACTATTAATGAAAGGCAGAAATTAATCAACAAATTTTTTGTCTAAGGTGACAAGATGAAATCAGTAAAAATACCAAATTCCTGCCAAAATTAATATTTCTAAAATATTATAAGCCAATGCCATATAAAAAATTTGCTGCCATGACAAGTATATTAGAGAATATGGGAGAAATTTTTTGTATGACTACTCTCTCTAGTTTTAAGTCATTGTTGGCGGTGGCGTTAAATGGAATGTTACTGATAAACGTTAATGGAGGCACAATGTTTCCTCACAGCGGCTTATAATTTATCAGAAATAATTCTATCAAAGACTTCATAACATTGCTGGACACCCTAAAATATTAAAATAAAATTGTCACAAAATTTAGACATATTTTTCAAAAGTACATTCATCGACACATATAATCTATATAAATAAAAATGATTGTCTGTATTTCATTTATGCCTACCTAAAATGTTCATCCGATTGCGATGAAACTTCGTCAGCTTGTTGCTTACATCTACGAGATGATTATAGGCATAGTAAATTATCTAACATTTTTTAAAAAATTGGATTTCAACCGCATCTATTTACCAAGGATTAGAATCCAAATAACTCACCGAGAAGACAATAGATTCTGTAAAAATGATAAATCCAAGTTAAAGATGGATATTTTGCAGTTATAGTAAGCAAATGGCATGCAAGTTATTCTCAGACGTAACAAATTTATTACAGATTATGCGAGAAAGTTTAGGGGAGAACAACCCTGGGGATTCAATGAAATTTTAGTTTATTTCTCAGCAACCACCAGAAATATAGAAATACAAATAATTTTGCCCCATCTTAATTTTCAAAAAATTATCTTTTCAACTATACAAATGATGTTATGGTATAAATGTGTTTTCTGTGTTTTATCAATTTTAAAAGAAAATACTTTAATCCAATTTTCTGAAATTGAATTTTAGGATTCTGATAAGATACTAAAGGAATCACGAGATACCATAAATAGTTTATTTCATTACCTTTCTGAAAGAATATCAAGTTTAATAATTCAAAAAGAATAAAAAATCTAATATATTAAAATGAATATTTTTTTCTCTGTATTTTATATACTGTCGTACCGTTCATCCTATTTCGATAAAACATTGCCAAATTATTGATAGGTTACACTTAATATAATTTTTTTTTCGGTGGTAGCAACTCGTCGGTTACCAGCTAGTATTAAATATAAGTCTTCATATCTATTTTAGAAATTTGCCGTTTTAAAATATATACCTTCTCAAGAGACTTAGAAATTAGAAATTGGACTATGATTAGAGTGAAAACACAGTAAAAAAAATAGTACAAAATTAGCAGAAAATTTAGAAAAAAATATTGCAATCTTTTCATTTTTTTTCTGATAAATTGATCCATAAAAAAACTGCGCCAAAACCAAATTCTGCCTTTCTGTATGAATTGTATTGAAAATTATTCTTCTACTAGGTCATAAAAAATAGAAATTTTCATTCCGAAAGCAATATTTTTTTTCAGATGTTAAGTGAAGTAAAAAATTTTGGGAAGAAAAAAGCTGCTTCGCTTCAGAACTTAAGAAATGAACTCAACGAAACGTTTGGAGGTCAATGTGATGTTCCAGAACTTGATGCTCGGGTGAAGAGGTTTTTAGAAAAAGAAATTAAGCCCAAGAGACAAAAAAAGCGCCGAAGATCGCCAAGTCGCCAATCCAGCTCAAAAAAGAAGAAAAGAAAATCGGCTGCTAAAAAGAAGAAAAAGACGAAAAAGCAAAGAGCGAAAAAGAAAACCAAACGAAAAAAGACGAAAAGATGAAATAGATTGTTAATAAATTAATCATTTTTATAAACATAATAAAAATGCGAATATAAAGCCCAAAATATATATATATATAATATTCTAAGGTTTTATATATTTCTTGCTTTAGCAAAATCAACTATATTTTTTTTATTGCCACATAAAAAGAATATTAATATTTAGTGTATTGTTAAAAAATAACAATAATAAATACAGCTTTCATACTTTAGATTCATGATAAAAAAATTTCAACAATTTTTCAACTAACTTCAAACTAGCATATACTTTTTAAATCCTATTTACAGTTCCATATAATTATCTTGATGTTTTAACAAGCATTTTAAGCAGTAGACGGCGTTATTGAAAAGCAAAAAAACTTTAAAAAGTGACGGAATATTCTTTAAATTACGTTTAAAGCATTGAATTACTTTTTATTGTGAATTTTGTAATAAAAACTTTAAAAGTTTAACAATAAACTTCAGAATATCTTAAGATGATTAATCCAAACAAGCAAGAAAATGGTGAATAATACATGACTAAATGTTATTTTTAATGATATTGAATATGCATATTTCAAGGAATTACTTAACTATTTTAAATGTTTTGGCCCTAGAAGTTCTGTATTAATATATTTTATGTTAAAAAATTAAAGACAGTAATAGAATTGTGATAAAATTCTTCATCACGATTTTGACAAAAATTATTCTTACATCTCCGAGTTAATTGAAATAATACATTTGAAA
This sequence comes from Argiope trifasciata, assembly GCA_026543055.1. Taxonomy (NCBI): domain Eukaryota; kingdom Metazoa; phylum Arthropoda; class Arachnida; order Araneae; family Araneidae; genus Argiope; species Argiope trifasciata. The sequence goes on along the minus strand of JAPMOQ010021470.1, from coordinate 26,362 downwards.
AACATTGATATACCTGTCTTTTTTATGTATACGAATGTCTTAAACTCGAACTGTGTGGATTAGTTTCTAAATTCAATATTTTAGATCTCTCTCGATATCGTCTTGTTGTATTATCTGTCTGCATTCTATGACCCTATATCCAATTATAAGGAAAGTTACATTCTAAAACGTTTGAACTCGTTTTTGTTTACTAAATAATTCAAACATTTTATTGCAAGTATAACGGGAAACTACACATTTTTTTAAAAATTCATTGTTGTTCTTACATTTGCGAAAATAGACCGTCTCATAAAGGTGCTAATATTGTATATACAACACGATGTCGGTATAACTTGGTCTTTTTACTCAAATATCGCTTGATTTTATCACACCAAAGAACTAGATTCGTTCCAAAATGTTGTACATGAAATTTGCTAATTCAATTTATTTCATGAGTTAATTATGACAATTGCAAGAAAGATAACTGCAAGATATCGTTTCGCTGGATAAAACAGAATCAACAAATTTCAAAGACTAGGTCATTGAAAAGGTAAGTGAAAAGCATTTTATTTATTCGTTAGTGAAACATTTGTAAAAATCAAGTAATAAACATCCAAAATTCATAGCCCGTTGAAATGACGTTGATGTCTTGTCTACGTTACCACATAAAGGGGGTGCAGTAGCTTCGGTTTTTAAAGACCCCTGAGCACCAGAGGATAGATGTCTGATTTATAGCTCATATGAAGACAACACTCACATACTCGCTTGCGCAACCTTTTTTCACAGGGGGTCTCTTTCACTCACGTCAAAGACAGTAAACAGGGAGAGAACAACCATGAGAGGGTGAAAAATTATTAAGTATTGCATACAGCGTCACTTTCCCGCTGGTGGTGCGTTTTTAATCTTTCCCTTTCTATCTTTTTCTTGGAAGAAAACAACTTCGCATATTGCTATTGGCAACAGCGGGAACAGAACTCACGATCTTAGGGTTCGTAGCCAGATAACATGGCCACAAGACTAAAATGATCACTTAGTCTTGAGGACGTTACCTGGCTTATAAAGCTTCATTACAACACTCCCAAAGCTTATATAATTTATTATTTATTCATTATTGACATCTATTATTATTATTTAAGGACATCTAAATTATTACACTAAATTTGATAACATTTGGTCGAGTATTTTTCATTTTATAACTATTTCAATGTGGAACTTTATAACTACCTTGCATTTTGAATTATTAAATTATTAATTTGAATTATTAATTATTAAAAATTATTATTTGAATTATTAATTTTTATTAAATACATAATTTGATATTATTATATTTGTGGTTTATTATTATTATTATGTTTGCCTCTTGCTATTATTATTATGTTTGCAGTTATGTAAGTAAGTACACATTCTGTATTTATTACTAAGTTAAGAAAATATTGTAGACCTTTCTTTAACTCATCACACCAACTCTACTTAGGGGACCTTGAGAAAATTAGAAGTAGCCTTTGCCATAGAAAAGTCTACTCACCAATAAACATTAACTTAGTTTCCCTTTTCATCAAAAGAACATTTCCTAACGTTAAACAGACACCTGTCAGATGTTGGCCTTCACAAAGTAAAGGAGTTCAGAACCACAAGGTATTCTTTCTTATACAGCATGTAACACCGAGAAATCATCTCTGGCAGCACCGATGACCAAACCTGTCTTTGACCAACAGCAGTCGACAAAATGTCAAAGTTAGTGTCAGGAATTCGCTCGAAAGGAAAAAGGAGAAACATATTAAATAAACGTCTCGATAAGGAATGGAGCATGGTAAGCCCTAATAAATTTTGCCGTTTCGTCCCTAAAAATAAACGAAGAATATTTCCTGCTGTTAAGAAAAGGAAAAAATGAATTGTACAGATGGTATGTCATGTTATTTTTACTTGGAATTTTTCGATATGATTCTTTGTAACTATTGGGTAGGTATATAAAATTGGAATAGATCTGACCCTTTTTTGTTGATGGCTTGAGAATACGGTGTTGTTTTGGGTTGCGGTTTTTTGAAGCTTTAAAATGCGTAGGCAACAAAATGTTGAAGCCTCAAAATATATAAGCAACAAATGGGCTATTTATATCTTTTCAGGTGTAAAGTTTTCGCTTTTAAGGATATCTAGTTGAAAATAATGCAAAAAGTTGTCATGTTTGGCGAGATTTATTGCCAACTTACAACTTGATTTCCAAATTAATCATTCTCCGATTTTTTACGAATTGCCTTAATTAGTTTAAGTCATTAACCAATTTAAACCGGTTAGGAACAATCACCAGATTATCAAATTACGCATGCTTCGATACTAAGAAAGCAGATGTGATTTTTTTTTATTCATCTCAAAATCGGTCGAGTTCCAAAACATTGTTTACCAGCAAGAAAAATTGAAAATTAAATATATATATATATATATATATATATATATATATATATATATATGGATAGAGACCGATAGAAGTCACTTGATTGTTTCAAACTGGATTAAATTGGTTAATAACTTAAATAAATAATGACAAAAAATAAGGTTCCCGCTTGATAACTTGAAATTTTCGATGGTATATTTCATTTTTTTTCGTTTAAAGATTTTTCATATGAGAAATTGTAAAGAGAATGAAACATTTTTTTTAATTTCTCGTGCTGAATTTCATAAGAAGATAAGCCAATAGAATAACTTGTTATTTATGGATGCTATTAAAATAGGAATTAGATTGTCCTATATATGGGGAGAAGACAGCTATTTACTACCCCGAAAGGAATGTTGGTTTGACTGATAGGTCAATGTAAGTTTGGAAAATACTTAATCAGTAACCGACAACAACAAATCCTGTCGATGCTGCTACTTTCAGTGGTGGCGGCGTGGTTGACTTTATACAGAAGATTATCCTATATATGTTCTAATCAATGCACATGATAGCATTGGATACAAAAAGGTGAAACGTATTAGCTAAGCATTGTTGAAAAACCTTTTGAAACAAAGCAATTATCAGTGTTAATCTCTACTTATAATAAAGCTCAATGTGTGTGTGTGTGTGTGTTGGCGCTCTACAGGCCAGACCGTTGGACCTACACCTTCCAAATTTGGTACATGTATACCTTGGAGGTCCGGAATGTGCACCTCGGAGCCCTTTTTTCGAATTTTTAATTAGAATTTGAATTAATTAAAATTTAAGCGAAATTTCG
>JAPMOQ010021470.1:4482-22777 GCA_026543055.1 Argiope trifasciata | reverse complement strand
TTATACAGAAGATTATCCTATATATGTTCTAATCAATGCACATGATAGCATTGGATACAAAAAGGTGAAACGTATTAGCTAAGCATTGTTGAAAAACCTTTTGAAACAAAGCAATTATCAGTGTTAATCTCTACTTATAATAAAGCTCAATGTGTGTGTGTGTGTGTGTTGGCGCTCTACAGGCCAGACCGTTGGACCTACACCTTCCAAATTTGGTACATGTATACCTTGGAGGTCCGGAATGTGCACCTCGGAGCCCTTTTTTCGAATTTTTAATTAGAATTTGAATTAATTAAAATTTAAGCGAAATTTCGACGTTTTTCAGCTATAACTTCCGAAATTATTATCGGACAAACATGATTTTAATATCAATTTAAATATTAAAAAATTAGCTTTCTAATGGTGTGAATGTTTTAATGTATAACTCAAGCTTCTATTTTTAACGAATTTTTAAAGAAATATTTTAACTATATTTTTTTAGCACGTAACTGGATAAAATAAAATAAAACAATGCCGGAAGTTCAAATAAAAAAACAACTATCATCGCATATCAAATCTAAAGAAATACAATTTTCAGCACGTGACTGGATAAAATAACATAAATATAAAATGCGATATCTTCAAAAAAAAATAAATGCAATGCAAAGGATTCTAAGAAATCGTTTGCAATATTTATATCATTAATTCCATGAATTATCTTTATTTACAGTAAACCTGGTTGAATTTAAACAGGATATGCATTGAAATCCCGACTTAATGGCACATTTCTGTAATCGTTTGCAATATCTGAATCATTAATTCAATAATTTTTTCCCTTTTTCGCTTTCTTTAAAAAACATATTTAACATTTTGGCAACATCACCGAAAAAAACATTTTTAATATTTTGGAAGCATAATTGATAAGTTATTAGAGCATTAAACTCAAAAAGTTTTTCCGAATAAAGTTACCGACTCTTTAACTACTAATAACTGAATCTTTTAACTTAAACTATTTCTTAAATTTTGGCTGAAGAATATATGATTTAATTGGAAATTTTAGAACGCATTACTCGTGGCGAACCAGATGGTCGCCAAAGGCGGCTAGTTATAGAAACAAAATATAGATATGATTTTTGGTCTACGAGAAAATAAAATATCATTTAAAATACATTATATACTGTGGTAATCAAAAACACAATATATAAAATGATAGTTAAAATATCATTTGGGCAGATTTATCCCTTAGACCTTTTTTTTTTTTCTTAAAATCAAAATTAATTTTCTTACAATTTCTTTTCATTAAAATTTTGACATTTTTAACGAAATCCTTTGGGATGGAATGCTTTAACTTATCCAAACAGATGCTAGCAAGCATGATGTGTTTTTTTTTCAAAGTGAGGAAACAGTTTTAAATTTTAAAAAATGAAATCTGTTATCGCAGATTTCATTTTATGCGAGAACATTATTATTTTTTTAATTCGCGTAGTATCAATCCAACAGAGAAACATCATGACTCATATTTCGTAATCGAAAATATTTCGAAAAGCGATAGTTTTTTTACCATCTCAAAATCAATGGAGTTCTAATTTTTTTTTCTCAGAGTGAAAATTATTTTTTCGTGAAAAGATAGTTTAAACTGATTTTAAACAATCACACGACTATCAGATTTTGCATGTGTTGATATTTAGAAAACATTTTTTTTTACCTTCTCTCGAAATCGTTCAAGCTCCAAACATCTTGGTTAGAAAAAAAAAATTTCTTGTAAATCATGTTTAAACTAGTTTAAAATGATCACTCGACTGTTGCATTGCGCAATCGTCAAGTTATAGGGAAAGGGTGCGTTTTTTTCCTCCGTCTCAAAATCGTTCCAACTCTAACACTATCTCATTCGTTTTAGGGAAGAGAAGGGGAAATAGAAAAAAGAAAATTTATATAATATAAATAATATTTTAACTTCGTTTTAGAACTACTGACAATCCTACTCCTATTGGTCAGTTAGGAGAGTCGGGTCACTATCAATCACTATCATTCGCACCTTATTGTAACTTTTGGGGGCAATAAATTCGTCAAATACACAACGTTCTTTATCATTTTCTAATAACTTAAAAGCGAAAAATTTATTTCTGAAAAGCGATAAATCTCCTAATTTTTTGTTCGTGGACGTTGAAACTTCAAAATGTCCTAACCAAAACAACATCTAACATGATAAAAGATTGAATCATATATATTGTAGGATAATGAATTACTTTAAATATGTAACAGTTCTCCTTCCTTACATTTATTGATTTTTGTTTATTTGCCAATAAGATTTTCAATTACATTTTTTGAAGCAAATAATTTTTTAAACTCACAAAAGTAAATGCTTTAAAAAAGGTTCCTCCAAATAAAATAATAAAAATGATACATTTAAATGATATAGCTGTAATTAAATGCATGACACGACAAGCTGAACAACAACAAATTCATAAATTCAATCTTTTGTTTTTGCTCTTAATCAGAATGGCTCAAAACGTAGCTGAGTATAGTGCTTTGTTGTACCAATATACTGAATTTGACAAAATTGACGAAGACAGATTTTTCTCTTCCAGTTTCAAGCAAAAACATTACGTACCATTTCAAATCTTTAAGGATTGGTTCAGTTTAGTAATATTAAAGCCCTGTTTCAAGGCAACACTTGGGGCGGACCTCGTATTTTGGAAATAGAGGATATAGAGGATGGCACATATCCCCTCTCCAGACATTCACGCCAAAATCGTTGAGGACAACAGCATGGGGACTAAATACTCTCACAAATTTTGCTTGAACCCTGTCCACTTATACGACAATTCTTCATTGGAAATTGGTCTCAAACCTATAATTCACCTGCTACGAAGCCTAGATCTTACCACCAGGTCATTGCGGCCCCCTATAATAGTTTCAGGAAAGTCATCTAACCTCGTACATATCAATTAACGTCAGAATCAGATGATATGCAGATGCTCTAATGTCACTTTTAAAATAATAAAATTTTTATTTTCTTCTTCACAGTTTGCAGTAGATACATCTGTAGCAATTCTACCTTATGAATCAGTGCATCATCAGTCATTCTACCATGCTGTGATCATGTCTTCGTTTGGCAAAGACATACTGTTCCAGTGAGATGTATGCATTTTAAATATGTAAGGGAAATTAAAATGTACCTCCTTTTTCAATGATTTCAAAGCTAAACTAAAGTTATAACTTGATTTCCAAATTAATCATGCTCCGAATTCTTACGAATTGCTTTAATTAATTTAAGTCATTAACCAGTTTAAACCGATTAATAACAATCACGAGAAAATCAAATTACACATGCATCGATATTTAGAAAATGGATGGTTTTGCTTTTTTTATTCATCTCAAAAATCGACCGAGTTCCAAAACATTGTTTGCCAGCTACAAAAATTGAAAAGTAAAAAACAAATAATGTTTTAATTTAAACTTTTCTATTTATTAAAGATAAAGCTTTTAGTTGTGGTGCAACGGTTTCTTGTAATCTATAGTCAATTCAAACATTATACACCCAGATATATATTCTACGACAAACAGGACCAGAACAATTAACATGTATAAATTTTATCTAAAAAAAACATTTCCACAATTTTCCTTACAGTAAATAAACTCCCAGACTTGTATTATATTATACATATATAATGAAGTCTTATCTAACCTGAGCAATAATTGTCTCTCATCTAAACGCGCTCTCTTGTATGCAATCACCATTAACAGAAAAGTAAGGTAGTCTTTTATTTCGTATGCCTTAATGAAATTCCTTGAATAGAGTTGGCAGAAAAGATAAGGTTATAAGTAGTAGAAACGCATTAATTAACTACTTAACTTTTTTTTCTACATATTATCTTCACTTGTTATCGCTCTGAATGTCAAGTACATTTATGTGGATGCCATTCGCGGCAACAAAAATGCAGTCAGATGAAGGTTGCTGTTTTTTTGCTTCTAAGCTAATTAATTAAATGCATTATCCAAGAAAACAAGGTCAAAGAGAATTTTTCTCGATGTTTCTTTGGAATGTTTATATGAAGATTCAGGTATTAAACTAATATTAAAAAATAAATCTATGATCAGAAATTTCAGATTATCATGTGAGAGCATTAATTTTGTCATCATTTGTCAATTAATTTCAGTCATTAACAGGCTTAAAGCGATTTGAAACAATCACGAGGCCTTTCTATATCTTTGTTTGTCTGAATATAATTTTTAAGAACTTATTTTCATATTTTCTAGCTACCAAACAAAGTTTTGGAGTTCGTCCGATTTTGAGAAGGGGAGAAAAAAAAATCAGAGAGGGGGATGGGGAGAAAAAAAAATCAGAGGGGGATGGGGAGAAAAAAAAATTCTCTAAATATCGACGCAAGCGCAATCTGATAGTTTCAAACCGATTTAAACTGGTTAATGCCTTAAATTAAGGCAATTCATGAGAATTCAGTGAATGAATAATTTGGAAATCAAGTTGTAACTTTAGTTGGTGATAAATCACCCCATGCGACAACTCAATTCATTGTTTTCTAAGAAACCTAAATGCAAAAAATAGGCTCCTGAAAAGCGATAATGTGCCAATTTGTTGCCTAATCATTTTGAGGCTTCAAAAATCTCAAACCAAAACAAAATATTCTCACTTGATAATAAGATAAAATTATTGCTTTCGCTTCTTGAAATAGGCAGGCAATATAATAAAAAAAACAAAGACTGAAAACTATACAATATAAATGAGAAAATTTTCTGTGATGAAATGAGAAAAATATACATTGCCACAAGACTGAACTTCTAAAAAAAATTAAAGCTGTTAATTTTAGATCATTCAGTTTAGACCTACTGCTTTTTAAGTCTTTTATATCAAATTCTTATTAGATTCTTATTAAATAATTTAAAAATCTACTTACTTGATTATGGCATCCACTTTCCAAAGTCCGAAAGTTATACGGAAATAGTTTATTAAAAGCTTGTACGGAAAAAGTGCACAAGTGTAGAGAAGAAAAGGAATTTACTACCAAACGTTATGCAGAAACTCGGCCATCTTTGAATAAAATTGCCATGAATTTTCAGACATTTATCATATCGATGACCAAAGCTGTCTATCCCATCCTTGTAAACCGCTCTCGGCAATGATGTGAGGTAAACCTTAACATTAACTTTCACGCTTTTAATTAGTCTGAAAGTTTTTTGGATATTTTTTGAAAGGAAACTTGTGGAACAGGAATAACTAAACTTTCACCTTCAACAATTGCAATTTCATCATTTCGGTCGACCAGCTCGTTTTCTGCGATTTTTGAATCTCCTTTTTCTTTGAAATGACATCTCCCATTCGGTGAATAGGATATTCTGTTGGGAAATCATGCGAAGGTAGTTTATTTCAAGCTTGTCAGAAAAAATGCTCAAGTGTAGAGAATAAAATGAATTTACTGCCAAACGTTATGCAGAAACTTGACCACCTTTTAAAAAAATAGTTCAGGTGGAAATTTAGTACAAAATTTATTTAGATTTTATTCCACTGTCTTTAGATGTTAATCCATATGCAATATCCAGCAAAATCCAGCATTTAGATCTCTTTCATGGAGAATGCGTCTTAAAAGGAGAAGATATAAGCTGAAAAACTTAGTTCTAGTTGAAATTTAGTACAACATTTCTTCAGATGCGTTTAGATGTTACTCCACTTTTAGATGCAAATTCAATAAAACATTAACACGATATATCCAGGCAATTTCGTGAAAACGGCCCTTAAACTTTAGTTACAGCTTATATACTAATGATGTCTAGCGTTCAAAAGGCGCTGTCGATAAGGGGATGGTTTCATAATCAAATTCTGAATTATGCCCTGGGTTAGTGGTTTTAATTTTTTATTTGTTTTCTTCTTGCTTGGTTTAATATTTTAATGAAAACAAAACAAATACAATTAAAAACCTCTAGCCTTGAACCGAAATTGAGTTTCGTGATTGGTAAGCGGGCGTCTTACCCACTACACTGTTTGAAAGCTCAATGGGATAGCCTTATAAACTATATCAAAAATTAGAAAACCATTTTCTCGAAATTGGTGGATTATTGTGCTTTAATATATTAATGAATGAGCATTCTAAAATGCATAACACTATCATACCAAACGTCTTACCCAATTCAATTTTCCAATTCTTCCCTCTTTAAAATCGAGTGACTTTCATCTATTTTTCGCATTGAAAAACTGGCTATCATTCCTATATAATAACGCTAAGTAAATGGGAGGCTTCAAAGATGCATTAAGCACTAATCTATAACCATTGGGGTCAACAGTTTTTTTTTCTCAAAAAAAAAGGGGGGTAGAAAACCTGATTCACCGATATGAAAAAGTCTGAATTTCAGGGTGATTATGATCAAAAGCAAGCTAGCTTTTTCTACATATATTTTTGTAATAAATTTTGCTCATAATATTTTCTTTTAATGTGTTGAAGCCTGAAAAAAGTCTTGATGTTTTTGAGACAATATCTATTTGTTTTTGAGCATGTTAATTCAAAAAAATATTGAGTTTAATCAATGGAATTAATTCCAAGTTATATACATTAAATTTTTTTTTACCCTATCCAATCTGGGATTACTTACATTTTGTTTGACTTGAGATTTTATGGCACAATAATCAATATGAAGGCTATATTGCGCCCTTTTATTTCTAGTTCAAAGTTTAACAAAAACAGTTTTTATCAACATGATGCAAAACTAACAATTATTAAACGATGATAAATTGCAAAACGTCAGAACAAAACCATTACAATAAGTTCAAATGAAGGAATAAAATCCTATAGATAAAAAAGAAAGATTGTAAACAGATAAAAGGCATGACATAGATAAAAAGCTTAAGATAAAAGGTCTATGCCATGCAACAATGGCAACTGTTGCATTACTTGTCTTGCTTCAAACAACACAGTTGTCACTTTTCTTGCTTTGAAGTAAGACAAGCGCTGAGCTTCAAAATATGGTCATACAACAAGGATATGATAAACTATTGCTCTCCAGTCACAATGTTAACACATCGGCAATTGATCATTTAACAATAAATGCTTTTTGTGCAATTCTAGAACGAATTAAAACTATGCCATATTTTCAATTATTTAAAGACGGCCAATTTTCTAAAATATATTTACAAGTATGAAGTTTGTTTAAAGTTTCCGAATTCCATTGAATTAACCTGCTGTTGTAAAGACAACGTTTTATATCTTTCTTCAAATCGCATACAGGTATGGACGTTTCTAAAAACTGAGTTGCAGACTTGAGTTCCATTTAGGATAAGAATAATTATTTTTGTTAAATCGTGAGGATACATGTCCTTTCTCAAGATAAAAATGTTTACATGTTCTTTTCCGTGTGTATGTAAACGTCATAATAAAGAGCTAAATAAATAAAATCTCTTACGGAGATTTATTAGCATAATATGTAATAAAATTTGCTCAAATCTATTAATGTATTGATCGCCTGCCGGTCAATCTGTTTTTATGATTGTGGTTGCGGCAAATCAAAACATAACTACTTAGACAAATAAAACTTGGTGTAATCCCTTAACCAAACGTACAGATCTATATTGAATTTTTATTTCAATTGATTAAAAATAGGGTATTCAACAATAATATTTTGTTTTTGCTTTTTCCTTGTATGAAAAAATATGCTATTTTGTATTAGAACACAAAATATTTGGCGAAGAATAGAATTAAGACATCCCTTATCCGATTCCTACTATTAGTTCAAACTCTTCCTATACAAATTTATATATCTTGTTCAAATTTTCAATCGTTAATAAAATACTTTTTAGATCATCCATTTAAGTTCAAATACCTTTTTTGTTAACTTGAAGTGGATATCACTTGATGTTAATAATTTTTTTTTTCAAATCTTAATTAATTTAACTCATTTTTAATACTTTAAATGGAGTCTTAGTAGTTTGTAATGAAAGTTTAAATCAATAGGTAGTAGTTCCACTGGTAAAATGCAAAGAATTCAGTATTTTTCACATGAGGGTGAAGAATGCTAGTTCAGTTCTTGCGAAAATCCATCATTTCTGATAATTTTTCAATAAAAAGTAACTAAACTAATATTTTTTTTCTCTGTTGGCCTATTAAGAACTGAATTTAAAAACAATTATATAACTTGTTTTCTTTCTGAAATTATTAACTAAAAAAAAATTCGATTTAATCTTCGAATTATTTTACTCAAAAAACATGTTTATCTTTAAGTCATGATCAAAAGAATACAAATCTTTAAAAGGAGAAAAATTCCCAAATAGGAATCTATTGTCAATTTCCGCTTCAGAATTTGGCACCAAAATCATGATGCTTTCAAGCAAAATATGTAGCACATTCTTCGGGGGAAAGATGATAAGGATATTGGATCCAGCTCAACAAATATTGACCGAAAAAAAAGATGCTCGGTATAGAGTTCGAAGGATAATGCATTCCCTGAAAGTTAAAATCGCTCCATCATTCCCAATTTAAAAGTGTCAACCGCAAGTAATGTGGTAAAAAAAAGCAAACGATATTTTTCACGGAAAATCAGAAAAGAAAAGCTCTCGTGTTGAGATATTTTGGCATCTGCTTGTCTTTTATGAAGGCCGAGAGAAAGAAAAAATGGAAGAATGGAAAAAAGCTATCTTTTCAACATTTTTCACTTTTACTGGCTGTTTTTTTATGAAATACGTTTGGTTTATTGGGTTTTTTTATATCGCAAGAATTTTACAATTATTGTTCGTTTCAGTATTCTGAGATGGCCACTTTTCTACGATTTTTTCTGATTAACGGAAGAAATGCGAAATGATGAGCGCATTTCCAGAATTCTTCGCCATTCTTCGACCTTGACTTTCGCCGTAATAGGTACTATTTTTTTCACGTGTCGTTTCTGACCTATTATTTTAATTCAATCTGCAAAGAATACATTTTTATTGTTTAATGTAAACATCTCCTCCGTTCATATTTCCTCTCACCCCTATTTTAATGAATTAAACCCACCTTAACGCATGCGCAAAAGCGAGAAGAGCTTTAGAATTCGTTGGCTTACTATATGGGAATTTGTGATGATGATTTCATTTAGCAAGATTTCAAACTTTGCGAGGACACTAATTTATTTTTTGAATATTTTTAAGTATTTTTGAATTGTTTTTTAAATAACTTTTATGGAAAAAGATAAATTATTATCTGTGTAACTGCAATATCTTGACCACTAAGAAGTATTTAAAATTGTCGCAAATAAGAGTGTTTAAATAATGTAATTAAAATACTTTAGTTAATTGTTAGATTATAATACAAAGTATGTGTACTTCAAATTAATCATCTTAAATTTTAATTAAAAAATTGTTTTATTATTAGGTATTATTCTAGAAACTAAAATTAATCTAAGAACAATCAATATTCAATAAGTCTTCCAAAGATTCGAAAACTCCCTAAAAATCCATGATATTTATTGTCAGGAAAAAAATGATGACGCACTTCAGAGCTACAGTAAAAATTTAACTGTCACATTTGGAAAGGAATAGAAAAAGAAATCAGCTTTGGAGAATATATATCATTTTATAGTCTTAATGATTAATTAACTTTAATTTTATAGTCTCTCTCTTTTTATAGTCTTAATGTTCCGTTATAAAGCAACATTAGTGCTATTATGGAACGGACCTCGTAATTTTGAACCTCTGTCAACTGATGACAACTGAGTTAACCCTCCTCCATACCACGCCACACCAGATGGTAGACGTTTGACCCTCATGGAATGAACGTGCAACACGACGTTTCTTCGGTGGAATAAGCTCTCAAACCTGAAACCCTATAGCTCAAGAACCGAGGACTTACCACCAAGCCACCGAGATGCTATGTTATTTTGTACCGTTACTCATCGTTTCGAAAAAAAAACAATAATGTATTTTACTTTCAATTCCTGCCTTACCAAATCCTTTAAAAAAAACTTTATTATATATTTTTTATAGCGAAAGTATGGTAATCGTCAAAAATTTTGAATACAAAGAGGATAATTGTCGAAAACCTCGCCAAGATACTTTCACTTTAAAAAATTTAAATGAAAGTCAAAGATTAATATTTCTTGGCTATTTTTCATCATATATATGGTTGAACCTCGTTTTATGGGCATTTTATTAGAGCAAGAAAGGTTTTAGAAAATTATACCCACTGATTTTTTTATATTTTTTCTTTTCGTTCAAATTCATAAAAAAAAACATTTGAGAGGCACTCAGAATTTCTATGGTGTACATCTACACCAAGATATTGGACTTACCACAATTTTTATGTCAAGACAATTAATTTCCTATAAGAATAGCCAAATATGCTAAACAGCAGTAGATATACCGGGTGGCCAGAAATAAAACACCCCTACTCTGACCTCCCTGGATATCGAACTACTCAGTGTAAAGGCTTGAAAATTTGTGGACATACTATTCAAAAAATGGGGAAACGGATTTCACGAAAAAAAAAGTTAGTTCCAGAAATCACCGATAGGTGGCGCTGTACCACTGGACGTATGCTGAAAAGACACAAAAACACGTTTTAAACACATTTTATTTGAAAGTACCAAGCATACATGAAACAAGGACGTTATCGATGCAGGGAATGCTGCTCAATATGGTTCCCTTCCTGAAGATGTAAAATGTGAAGTCTGTGGACAGCTTGTTCAACTGCGGATCGTAACTGGTCATCTGAGATGCTTCTCACATGCAGACTGATACTCTCTTTCAAATCTGCCAAGGTTATCAGACGTTCTCGATAAACAAGGTTTTTTAAGTGTCCCCAAAGCCAAAAATCACACGGATTAAGATCCGGTGAACGAGATGGCCAAGTTGTCGGAAACGCGCGACTGATTATTCTGTCAGTGGTGAAATGTTGGCGAAGAAACTGTTGCACAGGGAGTCCAATGTGTGGAGGTGCTCCATCTTGCATAAAAGTAATGGTGTCAAGGCATTGGCGCTGCTGCAAATGGGGTACAACAAATGTTTCGAGCATCCTTTTGTACCTGTTGGCCGTCACGGTACATGTCTCAAGGCCATTGGAAGTAACCTCTTCGAAAAAGAACGGTCCAAGGATGAATGTGGCTGTGAATCCACACCAGACTGTAACTTTCGGTGAGTGGAGTGGAATCTCTTGGAAGGTACGGGGGTTTGTCGTGTCCCATATGCGACAGTTATGGGTGTTCACTGTTCCACTGAGGTGGAAATGGGCCTCATCGCTCCACAGAATCTGCCACGGCCACGATGCATCCACTTCAACTCTAGCAAGAAATGTCAATGCAAAGGTCAGTCGCATCTCCCTGTCTGTGGCCAGCAATTGTTGATTAGGGCGGATTTTGTACGGGAAACAATGCACCATTTTTCTGAGTACGTTCCACACTGTGCTATAGGGAACACCCAAGTGTCGTGACACTGCACGTGCACTACTGCAGCCTAAAACATTATCCATTGACTGTTCAACAATACCGGTGGCAACATCTTCAACGACATCTGAACGAACCGGTTTGCGTCCTCGACCAGGCTGAACTCCAAGATGTCCAGTTTCCTCGAATCGAGCGATCATTCTCCTGAGAGCTTGTGGAAGCAATGGTCCCTTACGCAAATCCTTAAGTCGGCGAAACTCTCGAAGTGCTGCTGGAGCATTTCCTTTATTCTCGTAAAACAACTTCACAAGCAAAGCGCGTTCTGGCAGCGTGACAGCCATCACTAATAAGAATGACATTCCCCACCTTTTAACTTCTTTTATACCCAGAACATGGCTTCTAACCATGCTTTATGCAAATTTTTCTGGTTACAGTATGAAATTGCAGTTACAACGGGAGTTCTAGCTTCTTTACTATTTTTATTTTCCATAAGGGGCAGAAAAATTAAAAAGGAAGCATGGAAGCATTCCATTCCGCATAAACATTTTAATTTTTATTATTATTTGTGTCTTTTGATCATAGTTCCAGTTGTGCAGCGCCACCTATCGGGGATTTCAGGAACTAATTTTTTTTTCGTGAAATCCGTTTCCCCATATTTTGAATAGTATGTGTACAAAATTTTGAGCCTTTACACTGAGTAGTTCGATATCCATGGAGGTCAGAGTAGGGGTGTTTTATTTCTGGCCACCTTGTACGTGTTTTATTCTTTTTGGAAGATGTAATAGAAGTCATATACTTTGCACTTATCTCTTACTAATGATAATTCCTTTTGAAAAACTTCTCGGCATTTCTGGCAAAACATGAAAAAACAAACGAGAGGGAAACTCTAAATCACTCTGATTTAATAAACTCTTTACTTATTATATTTTCATTTAAAAAAAACTTTTTTAAGAGTTGTTTGAAGAAAAAACTTTTTTATCGTAAAAAAATTTAAATAAGAGTGTCCTTGGACTCGCACAGCTTCATTAGTGCTGAAAAGTAATTAAGTGCTTTGACAGCAGTAATAAAGTAAGATTTATTTCAGTTTTAATATTTTTAGCTTAAATTTCAAGTCTATTTTTTCTAATTAATTAAATGTAAAATCCTTTAGAAGGTCTCAAAGTTTATTTTATATAATTCTTAAATCAACCTGTGTTTATCTGTGAATATATCTTATTAAGCAAATTTCAGTCATTTTCTTGCAATTATTTTTGCTTATTTTACATTTATAATTCAATATAGATTCGTATTTTATTCTTTTATGAATTTTCATTTAATTTTCCTTCTTTTATACTTGGAAAGTTGATGCTTGTAAAATTAGAATTTTCAATTTGTTGTAGTTTTATGATATTGTATAGATTTCTGTTTACGGTTATGGTGCAACATTTAATAACTTTCAAAATTTGAATCAAACAAATGTAAAAAAATATGAGGTTTTGATAATATATACCAAAGGAAAACGTTTTTTAAAGAAAAAAACAACAGAATTATATGAGGCATGTAATAATAAATTAGAGATGGAAAGTTTTCTGAGTGAGATTTCAGCATTGAAAAGAAGCAAATGAGTATCCATAGCCGAATGGTTATAACTCTGGTTTCGCTGTTAAGAGATCGTGAGTCCGAATACCAGTAGATTCAAATTTGTGTACATATTTTTCCTTAATTTGTTTCTCCTTTATTTCGTGTTTCAGAAGATTCTGGGCCTTTCTCTAGTTTACCAGATAAGTGCTTGGTCCTTTTCTTACCGTCACCAGAAAAATGTTCTGGAACTTTCCTTGTTGGTATAAAAAGTCGAAGACCTCTCAGTCATAGTGTTCTGAATTCAGATTTGAGTTAATAACTTGATTTAGCTCTACTTAATGTGTGTTCTTGGGTTCTATCTGCTCGACAATATTATATAGTTTTGTGTTTACATTTTTGATGTATTATTTTCTGGTTAATATTTACATATTTAAATGTAACATTTACATATTTTCAAAATTAAATCAAATGGTTAAAAGTTTTAATTAGATTCTGATGTTATATCATTTAACCATCATTTTAGTAATAGGTGAATAATACTTTAAATGTCCATGATATATATAATAATAAATGACTAATTAGTACACTTCAAATTAGTTATCATAAAAATATATTTTGATGCTTTAGTATTAAATATAAATATGAAACTTTACACTTACTAAAGCCACTTTTTCGTGGCAGTATTTTGTGTGTCTTATTAATCCATTCCATTGTTTCTAACCTTTCTGCAAGGACAAAAACAATAGAATAGAATTCTTTTTTATCGTTATCTTTGAACAACTGGAAATGTATCAATCCAGAAACAAAGAAATGTAAGAATTTAATCGACGGAAATTTGTTGAACATTTAGAATAAATATACATTACACCGTAAGTGAACTTAATAAGAAGTGAAACCCTATACTTGTAGGTCTACATCCTAATATTAGAATAATTTTAACGATTCAATAGTTAAAAACGCCTATTCTTATGGTCGCAACAGTAAATTCACTTCTTTCAATTATTTAACGGTGCATTTTCAGTTTGGAGAATGTTCTTTCTACCTTCTTATATTGCTGAATTTGATTTTATATTCTTGTGATTGCCAGGTTTACTGTGATCTTTGATTGAATATTGATTTGAGTTATTTTATGCAGTCTATATTACAATATATGATATATAAGATTTTAATTTAGTTAGTATTCTTTCTACTTTTTATATCTACAATTTTGATTTTATAGTTTCATGTTTTTCTGGTTTGCTGGGATTTTTTTACTTGCCATTGTATAAAATTTGATGTCTTTTCTTTTATGATACTAATCCTATCTCCGAAACCTCAATATTCTGGGATTTCAGGCTGACGAGGGGTCAGAATCTTCACAGAAATAATCCCTGGTTTGAATCCCTGTCTGAGGATGACCCTTGAGAAAAACCTCAAACCGGATTCTTTATTAATTTGATTCCTTGGCTATATTTGTTTCAATTTTACTAATATTTATTCTAAAGTTGGATATGTGTCATCTATTCTTGAGATATTCCATGAATATTCTTATATATCAAATAGGTATATTCCTTATATATTTCATTTTCGCCATCTTACCATCGTTACAGAGATAAGAAAATTTCTTTCACGTATTGGCTTTAAATTCAAGTAAGCCAAAAAAATGTCATTAACTTTTTTCATATTTGTATGCCTGTAAAATTAATTGTAAGATAGTGTTTCTTCTTTTTTTGCGATTTTTTTTTCTCATTTTAATAAGAAAGTGACTTACAAACCTTGAATGATCTTATATACTGATTGCTATTATTCTTAACATTAGAACATCTATAGTATATAAGGGCGGCAAAATTGACACTTGGGAATAGATGGTAGGTTGATACTGTGGGAGGTAGATGGCGCCACATCCGTTGTGTGAGGGTTGAAGGTTCATTTTTCGAAATCACCATTGTAGAAGGTGATGTTGGCTCAGAATAGAACTCGGGACATTTGGGTCTGAAGCCTAGTAACATAACCACAGGACAAAAGCAATTGCTCATTCCGGTAGATGCTATCTGTCTTATTAAGATATCACCACATACTCACCCTCCAGTGAGTTAGACGAACGATATGTGTTGTTGTTGAGTGGTGATGAATTGGTTTGTTGAGTGAATGGTTGTTGTGTGTTGCTGTTGTATCTAATGCGCCATAACTATCTTTGTTTGGCAAGCGGAGAACTTTTTTGTCGCGCCAAGCGTTATGGCGAGCGTGAGTGAATTGTTTCGTCAAGTGAGTCTGACGACTTTGGTTGCGGATAGATAGCGCCACGGCAGTTGCATGAAGGTTGAAGGTTCATTGTTCGAAGTCACCATTGTGGGAGGAGAGATGTGCTCGGAATAGATCCCGGGACATTTGGGTCTGAAGCCTAGCAACATAAACACAGAACAAAAGCAATTGCTCATGCCCGTAGATGCTATCTGGCTTATTAAGATATCACCTCAATACGTCATCCAAGTATGGCGCTTGGATGACGCCACTCATATTCTACTCCCTTTAGTTAACATTACTACATTGCAACTCAACTGTAACTAAATTTACATTATTGATATTGATAAATATGATATATTGATAAATATGATTTTTATTGATAAATATGATGAAATTGTTATTATAGCCTAAGACAGCTTAAGAGTTAAAAGATGTGTAATTCCATCTTAAACCGTTTTAGTCAGTGGTAAGTATACTTACACTTCCAAATAAATCAGTTATTGTATGAAATTAAGGGTATTGTTCTACGTTCTGAATTTATTTTAATAAAATAATAATTTAGATTAATTGTCATGTCTCTCACCATAATAAGTCGCCTTAATTTATCAACCTTAATTTATCGCCGTAATTTATAAATCAATTCAACAAATAAAATTAATTATATACAATAACTTTTATGAATCATTTTTTTTAAATAAATAAATCCTAAAAGTATTATAAATATATCATTATTATAAAAAGTGGTCTTTTAAAGTATTAAATGCCTATAAATTAACACTTCAATGACATACCATTGAACAAATACTTCAATGAAGTTTATCATCTAGCCATGGTGTGACGATAACATTGAAAAATATATCTGTCAAATATCTAAAATATTTCCCAAATGAAGTAATTCAGTAAGAAACTATAGTCATAATTCAATAAAAACTTTATTATTTCTGAATTTCCATTCAGTGAAAAGGTGGTTGAAGTGTAATTTAATGTGCTCCTTTGATTTGTCGCCAACATGGTGACCCAACGGAACGATCTTTGTAGCAACCCTAATTGCCGTTTTGTTTACTTCTTTTTACAATGGTTGATTTCTTAGTAAACTATAACTATTTTATAAAAAATGTTAAAATAAAAATAACTATTAAAAGATTTTAATTTACTTTTGTATTATAATTGAAAAATATTTTTACTACTAATAAGACACTGCAATTTTATTTTTTATATAAATACGAATAGAAAATATTTTTGGTGCAATTTTTGGCTATCCGTATGCGCTTTAATTCTTAATTTAATAAATCTTCTATGGAATTTATTGCACTTTTCGTATTTTTTTCCTGATTTGACGGTTTCCTTGATAATTCGTAATGTAATGAATCGTTCAAGAGCGGATGTGTTGTAATTGCGAAGGTAGGAAATATTTTGAACCTGCAGAATGAATGAAGTAACAGCAGAATGTGTGTGTGCTTTCTTCAGATACCGAAGGCATCGCATTCTCTAAATTGAACCTCTACACAACATACCTCAGCAACAGTTTGAAAAACTTCTTTATTTCAAAATTGTTAAGATAAGCAGCGATAGAGAACTAAAGCTAAAAAAAGATTAGAAAATCTCTGATAAAACAATACTTATCTGTAAAGGTCATAATTTTAATGCAGAAAGTGGTAACGATAACTGTGTTTATAAGTGTATATTTTATGCACAATCTTTATTGGCGACTTGGCATTCTTGGCACACGAAGGAGCACACTAAATTAAACTTTTACCCAAAAAAGTATTTTTAATTCAAAGCAAGCAAGCTAAGATCACTTAGGATTGATTTTAACTGCCTTTTCCAATAAAAATTCTTAGTAACACAAAACATCGACCTGAAATTTCTTTCAACAAATTGAAACACAATAACTCTCATTTCCAGTTTCTTATAATCGGAAATTCCCTAGGTCATTGGGTACTCTCAGAGTCCACCTTTGCCGGAACAAAAGCTGACAGGAAGTCAAGGTCACTGTCAAGAATTCGCTCGATGGGAAGAGGGAGATATATATTAAATAAACGCCTGAATAAAGACTGGAACGTAGCCCTGTCTTAACGAATTTGGTCTTATCCTGTCTAAAAATAACCAAGAACTAATAGCTTTTTCCAGCTGTTCGGAAAAGGGGAAATAAATACATAGATGACATATAAAGTAATGTCTGTGAAACTTCTTTTTATTTGGAACTTTTCGATCCTGTTGGCAGTAGTTGCTCCAAAGATATATTGGATTGATGTGCCACTTTTTTGTGGGAAGATTTGTTATAAGGAGATATGAAAAAAACTAGCCAAAATTTTATTGCTTTCTTTTGTTGAATCTATTAATAATTAAAAAAAATGTGGGTTTTTACATGAATCTAAGGACGTTTATATTTAAGAATAACTTAGAGACACCAATGCACTTTAGAAGACATGTTTAGTTTGGTTTAATTTAGTAATATCAATATCCCCGTTCGAAAATAGCATGGAATCTTATTTCTTAATTTTTATTCTTTATAAAATGGCAGCGTTTTAGAGACGAAATGCGTAGCTTATATGGGTTTTTAGAAATAGTAATAAATTTTTTAATGGATTATTAAATGGGATTCTGATTTTTTCCACTCTGATTACAAATATTTTTTTACTATATCAAACTGGTTTTTTATTTCTTTTTTAAAAAATCATCTTTATTAATGACATTTTTTTGGCCTTACTTAATTTATTTTTATTATTACCTGAATAAAGACTGGAATGTAGTCCTGTCTTAAAATAAAAATATTGTAAAAAGTAATGTAAAAAATATTGAATACAATAATTATATTTTTATTAATCCTGCTGTAATCAATATTTTTAGTCTTTATTGGATTGATTTCTATCAATATTTTTATTTTCTTATTGGCTAGATTGTTAGCAACATTTTTATCGACTTGATTGCTATAGGACATTGTATTTTTATGGACTTAATTCCTATCAATCATTTTATTTTTATCAACGTAACAGTTATGGGTGATCTTATTTTTATTAGCTTAGTTGTTATGGATAATTTTTTCTCATCTTGATTGTTATTGGTCATTTTATTTTTATTGACTTGACTGGTATCTGTCATTTTATTTTTATTGACTTGACTGGTATCTGTCATTTTATTTTTATTGACTTGACTGGTATCTATCATTTTATTTTTA
>JAPMOQ010021468.1:689789-704779 GCA_026543055.1 Argiope trifasciata | reverse complement strand
TGTGTGTGTGTGTGTGTGTGTGTTCGGATTTGAAAAGATGCTGGAGGAGTGGGTAATGTGTGTGTGTGTGTTCGGATTTGAAAAGGTGCTGGAGGAGTAGGTAATGTGTGTGTGTGTGTGTGTGTTCGGATTTGAAAAGGTGCTGGAGGAGTAGGTAATGTGTGTGTGTGTGTGTGTGTTCGGATTTGAAAAGGTACTGGAGGAGTAGGTAATGTGTGTGGCGTTTATTGGGGATTTTAAATGGTGGTGTGTGCACTGTGTGGCTATGACAATGGTGGTTTGACTGTTTGGAAAAATTCTGCATGGTAGAAACTAGGCCGTATTTTTTTGCCTTCAGGAATTTGGCTTTTTTAATCATTGAAGGCTAGTTTAGCACCGGCCTTTTGATAAAATGAAACCATGGGTGGCGAAGTGTTCTCCTTTGATATAGATAAATAATGGGTGGAGTAGAATACTTCTGTTTAAGAAGTGAATTGGGGATGGCATACGTGAAAGGCTATATTTTTAATCTTGAAAACCATTTTAATTCCTCTAATATAGCAATAATGTATTTTTTATGGATATGCAACTTAATTAGAGCATGTTCTCACTCTGTGTCCGGCCTTGAAAATAAAAATATTTAACAGTAAATGTATAAATGGATTGAGTTGCTTTAATTATGAGATGTTTCCTAAAATACTATCTGGGGTAATGTGCAGTCTATTTAAATAAGATTGCAATTAATGATTGTAAGTATAGCTGAAATGTGTAATTGTCTAAACACATGAATGGACTCGTACCATTTGAACAAAAATGATTCGTATTTTAAATTCAGCATTGGTTTTCGATACTCATGTCATTGGAAGGTTATCTTGGCGTAAGACTCGGATAAAAATACTAATGACTCGTAATGAATTCAAATTAATATTTTAATTTAAAAACTTCGTGTAGAATTTCTCTGAATAATATTCATCTACACTTGTTTTGGGAAGTACTAAAGTGAGCGACCGATTATATTTCTGCAATTTGTATTAAAAATTGTCATCTGTCTTTCAAATCGGAACTCTAAATTTTTATTACCTAGAAAAGCAATGGCTTCGAATCCATAATGCTCCATTACAATGTATTTCATATTTCTCACTATCTTTCATTCTCAGTCTTGGAATAAAAATGTAAGATAAGTAATCTTTCTACTTTTAATATCTTAACCATTCACCTATTTGGCGTAATGAATTGGCATCCGATAGGAAAAAGATTGTTTTACACGATTTCGCATATCAACCACACCTAGTGACCAGCATTTTTAGGTGCATAATTTACAATTTCTGTTGAATAACAAAAGCACCTCAAGCCTATTTGAACTCCGACACTGGAAGCGATTCAGTTTGTTCCATATCAAAATTCACAAGGGAAAAGAAGAAATTGGTGAGAACATTGATAAGAACATTCTTTAAAATTTCGATTGCATTAAATTAGTTTTTATTCTGACTGAAAAAAAATTAAAAAATGACGCCTATCTAGTCTTGCAATGTTACATGTTCTTAAATAGTTTAAAATCTAAACACATGGAAATGAATTAAATATTTTAGCTTAATTTAAAGGGTAAGGTATTGAAAAAATGTGAAATACCGTCTTAGTTTTGAAAGACATGTTCTTTTTGCTTTATAAAAATAAGGGATATTCACTTTATTTTTAAATTTCGAAGGAGACTAGTTAATTGCTAAACCATCAGTTCCAAAAACAAACGTCGAATTTTATTTTAAGAAATTACATTATTGAGATTCTTAAGCTAACTAAAATATATTTTGAGAAATATACCGTAAATAATCTTCTCATAAAGGAAATATTTAAAATTGCTGGGCTGCTTCTCTTCGTGCAACAATACTTCTATTGATTGAAAAAAATCACTTCTTAGAAATAATTGTTCGTTAAAAATTTCATAAGGCATTTAGGGCTTCTAGAAGGCATTAAAATCTGCACATCCAGTGTTCTGATTGAATACTATTGGAATATTCATGATCTCTGGATATTTCAAGTAAGTGGCTTCTAAGCGATGAGTGCTATAATTATGCGGATTTTGCATGGTAAATATGAGAGAAGTGGGCATGAAGCTTGTTTCTTGGGTCATTTATCAGCAAATGAACAGGAAGAATTGGTAAGTTTTTTTGAACTTTGTTTTCATGTAAAAGCGTAGGTAATTTTAGGAATATTATGTTAATAAAACTGTTTAAATGCAAGAGCTCAACTTTTGGGTTCACCAGTTTTTCTTTTATTAAAGTGAAGTGCAACCTTGAGGAAGTAATCAATGAAGCCCATTTTCCAGCAATTGTTACAGGAGCAGCTGACTGTGAAGACAAATATTTTCCATCTTTCAAAGGTAATGTCATTCCCAATGCATTGAATGACTACATTTGCAGCTCCTGGTTGAAACTGTTGACTGTTCTTCAATGGCCAAGAAATGTTCCCTCGATTCTACAGAAAAGATATGGATAAGTAAAATGAAATTTTAAGTAATCTTATCGAAATGAAGAATGCATGTAATCGTTTATTATTCAGTAGTAAATGGATTTATAAAAATGCATTTATTCTATTTAGTTAGGTATCCCTACGTTTGATTACTGATGGTTCCATTTTAATCCTATTTTGCTCGATAGAGGCAAGTCGACCAACAATAGTAACAAGAATGTTTGATTCCACACGTCACGTCATGATCAATTGGGTTAGCTGCTGTGAATTATTTCCATCAGAAGACATCAAAATATAAATATTTCAGAGAGAAGGGTAAGTTTAATAATTCTTAAAATACGAATAAACTGATGAAATAACATTCTTGAATGTCTTTTAATTGGTTTTTTTAGGATAGAAATTTTCGGATGCGACGAAGAGATGAGAGGAGACATGATTTGTTTATAAACAGCTATTGATATAGATGCTGCATTTTCAAGTACTTCTCAACACAAATTGTGAAATTTCTATGTGATCTCGAATGATTTCCCATCTGAAAATAGAATCGAATTGTGTAGGGCATTAGCAGGTCGTTAGAAAATGTTGCGTTGTTATAAATCGATTCAGATTTTCTCCGATGACAGAACAATGTTTTTAGGAAATTGTTTCTTTAAATAGCCGAAACTTTTTTAATGAAACAAAAGTATAATTGTACACATTAAACAAAATTTTCATCCTTAGTTAAACCGTATTAATGAATAAATAGGCTTCTTGATTTGGTCCTAAAATTCGTTCTTTTGAGTTGCAACATTATAAGAAGAAATTTGAATGTTTCTCAAACAAATTGCATATGTCTTGTTATTACTTATATAAAGAACTACTTTAGGATGACATTTTGACATTTGGAGAATAAATCTTCTAGTAATAATAAACAGTACACACTTTTGGTGAACAGCTTGTTTGTTCAGAAGGAATTTCTGCTGTTAAAATTGAATGCTGTTTATGCATTAGATTTAAATTCCACCTTTTAGTTTGGTAAGACAGAAAATCAAATGCTAAAAAGAAACAAATTGTATATTTTCTTAGGCATATTAAAAAATGTAAATGAGTTCATGTCATATGAAATCAAAGGGGAAGTGAAAAGCCTTCATGGGAATTAGCGTTCAAAAGTACTTATTTGATATAAATTCTAACATCAGAAAAAGCTATACTTTATGTATTCAAATTGTCCTCAAGGAGAATTAGTAAATTAGTAGCATATTTAAATACGATACATTCATGTGTCTAGAAAGTGTTTAGGACATTGCTGGATTCTTAAAATTAAACGAAAAACAATTGAAAGTTCATATGTTTAATATTACTAACAGTTGTTTTTTAAATAAAATAACTGATTACGTGAATTTTATGGATTTCAATCGTATTTTGTTTTTAAAATTCCCTTCTTTCAAAGAAATCAAAAGCAAATTTTCAGGTATTTGAGTTATCGAAGTGCATTAATAGAGCAAAAGCTAATCTGTTTCTGTTAGCTTTTCATGTTATTCTTGATAGAAGGTTTCGTATCTGATGTTTTTTTTTTTATATATATTTTTATTCTTCTTTAGATGCTAAAATTGGAGACATCATGACGCAATAAGCAATCATTCGGTGCCTACATTAAGTATCATAATTGGAAGATTTTCTACTTGCATTAAGGTCGAAGATCCAGCATATCCAGTTCAGGTTATATGTCTTGGGCTTGATATATTTATATCTAGTACCAAAAATGATTATCTGCTTATTGGAGATATTATTGCGCATGTATTCAACATTTAAGAATATCATTCCATAAATGGAAACTTTCATTCTCCTATTTTAAGACTAGATATTGATTGTTTATGTATTTTTGGATAATTATTTTGACAAACTCAGAAACTTGTTGAATTGAACTTGGTTAAGTTTGAAATGCATGGATTATCCGTCATTCATAACAAATAGCATGTAAAAAATTGATCTTAATTTTTTTTTAAATATATATTTTTATTCATGTACCTATTCTACAGCTTCAAAAATCAATAGTTTTAAAAGATGGTTACTTCTTTCATACATGCTCGTTTTCTACTGCTATAAAAATAAGTATTTTGGATAGAATCTGGGTCAACATTGCAAGTTTTAATCGGCAACAAATCCATTATATATTTGATTTTGCTAGTAATATCCCAATTTCAGCCTAAAGATTGCATTTCTCGAAATTAATAAAATGTGCAAGTGAATTTTATTTGTAACCATGCTTGATTATTATAGCCAATGATTATTATAGTTGACATGCGGAGTTTCATCAGCAGAAAGAGGGCCAACGACTGCTTCAGAACATTAATTACTAGGAAATAAAAACTAAAATCACTTAATTTCCATTGTGCATTCCTCCGTTCATTTAGAGAATATGCTGTTTTATGCTATAAATGATTTAAGAATTTTATATATTGCATAACGAAATTCTAAAAGTCTAGATATTTTTATTTTAAATTGATTTATTTCTTAGCTTAATTTTCTTCTTAATTGATTTTCTTCCATTTACCAACACATTTATAAACACTAGTTTTCTCTATCATTTAGAATCAATTAATAATGCTTGTGAAAGCAATTTCATTATTCATTTCTAGGAATTCAGAATATGATTGAGAAAGAATATCTGAGTTGCCAAATAATTAAATGTGCTTAATATGAAGTCCATACGTGTGCAGCTCCAGTTTGTCACTAAAGTTTGCATTTCATTAGAACCTTGGCATTTATATTTGAAATATTGATATTTAAATACGCGAAATGAATTTTGCTTAGTTTCAGCTGTGTTTTGAATATTTCTGAATTTTCAAGAAGTAAGGCATACCCTAAAGTGATAAGATGTGGAACATTAAATGCGGAAAAATGTATTTGTGTGTTCGACTAATTTAAAATATAGAAATGATTTCATGACTTCGGCCAAGGCAAACATACATGCTTGTTTTCTTAAAGGTTCATTGAAATTATTTTAAGAAATATTTTCAATATTCATCAAATGCAATTCCTATGCAAAGACATATCAGTGTTGTGCTTTGAAAACTAATTTTATGTTTTCATTTTAAAATTTGGCAATGCTTGACTTTCGGAATTGTAATTATTCTGATATTATGGTACTATTGATTTTTCATTTATTCTCTTCATTAAATTTCACTTCTGAAAATGTCTTAAGACGCATTTCATCAATTGTTCATGAATTCAAATTAAATCCATGGAACCAATGCCCATTAATTTAAATTATTTTAACATTTTAAGTAATTTTACCATGGTCTGTGCAGGTATTTTAAATATTGTTTGTTCAATGCATCCATTTGCATCTAATTTTTAAAGGATTTTATTCTCTTCAAATTTTAAAGTTTAGTAAAATTAATAATAATTTTTAAAATCATAAATCTTTAAGCTTAAATATATTATTGTTAATAATTTTAATTTTACCCAAACGTGTACATTCGCGGATGGGGGATAATTTGATTGGTTCGGCCGGCCACCCAATCAAACTATCCTTTGAATTCTTTAAAAGCATTTGATCGCTGTGTCTGATCACCATGGTGATCAGTATGCCTTTAGAGAAAATACGATGCGTTCAATTGATTAGAAATGAATTTAAATTCCCAAAATCTTCCCGAAATAATAAAATATCGCATTTAATGAGAAAAAGTGAATGGATGCAATGAATGTTAAATTATTTATATTGTTTCACTCCATTAATAAGGGGAAAATGTTCCTGAATATTTTTTAATTCTTAGAGTCGTATCAAATCATTTTTTTCTTTAAATGTTATATTTAAATATTAAATGTTTTTTTTTTAATTTCGGATTTGCATTAAGAATTGAAGAAACTTGTAACGAATTTTCATCTGAAATTTTAATATTATAATGTATTTGTTTGAATTCTTGTAAAACTTTTAGCAGATTCAAAATTAGTTTTATATTTGTAATAAATACTTAGTGGAATACATTTATATATTGCACATTTTATGTACCAGCCTTGTAAATGATCTATTTATGGATGCTAAACTTGTGAATAAAGGTTATGTATTTTTAATTCAATTTTGTGTTTAGTTGCCATTTCCTTGTTTCTTTTTGAATTATTGCTTTGCCCAGAGATTTAATATTTTCTATAGACTTATTCCCGATAAATTATTTAACTGAAGATAGTACTTATAAGTCGTTAGAGAAAATACTGAATTTATTCAAACTGACAGTAGAAATGAATAAGGCGATTGTTTTTCTGTCCTTTATCTAAAATCATATTAATCGCTTCAAATGCAAATTATTGAATGCGTTTGCTAGTTTAATGATAACGTAGAGAAGCGAGAAATCGGAAAGATCACGTTATAAAAATATATAAAAATTTGGTCAGTTTCAATATTTCTCTAGTTCTTTGAAATTTTATAAACTAAATGTTGAAGTGGCTTGAATGCGTATCCATTTACATTCGAATTGAAAGCTAAAAATTGGTTATTTGCATGTTTTTTCTTGATTTGGACCTTGATATCTATTAGACGCAATTTTTTAAAACTACAGATAAATTAAATATGAATTGTGTAGTTTACGATGAAGTTTCAACAGCTAGTGTTATTTTTAAAGTAAAATCATTTATCTAAAAATAATTTGGCGGTTACTTTTATTACTATATTAAAATAAGCCATTATTAAAGTGCGTAAACTGTAGGCTATTCTTGGTTCCAAATCTCGCCTCTTTCTCTCCTTGTGTACCATTTCCTGGATATTTTTTCTGATACTGGTGATATGGGCATTTTATAGCAATAAGCATCAGATTCGCACTTGCCAGTATTGAATTCGTTAAATATCTTGCTATAAAGATGTTCCATTCGAAACTAAAACTATTAGGCAAAGACCCTTGAGCGTTAAAACTTCAGATCATTAGAAACTAAATAATATAAGTTTAATCCGATTTTATCGGAGCATTAAAAGGAAAAATTGTTAAATTTCTAGATCAAAATGAAACGTCAAACTTTTGATATATAAAAAATAAACTTGAAATTGAAAGCATTTGTAACTCAGCTAAATGTTTACGAAACAAAATCTGGAATTTCGGTTTTTACTATTCATATATTCCAAATACGAATAGCCTGCTGGTAAGGTCTAAACTAGTGAACCTTGTGGTTTCAGGTTCGAGAACCTATTCCACTGAAGAGCCATCATATTGGGAGCTTGTTGCACGTTAAATATATCACTCCAAACATCATCCCACTAGTGTGATGAGGAAGGAGGTGGGGTATCAGCTCTGGGGTCGCCCTCGTCACCCAGCCGTTGTTCAAAGTTTCGACAGTAGTCCCAAAAGAGCGCTAGTGTTGCTTTACACCTGGAAGTTAATATAACTGTAGTTAAATCCGAAAATTGGCGCATGTCCTTAATCATGAATTGTGCATATGAACTTGGGATATAAAATACACATCTTATGAAAAAAAAATTCCATAGAAATCCTCAGTTACAGCTTTATATTAATGTTCAAATTTGTATACAATACATAAATTTAATATTTCGTTTTTAATCTTCACTTGAGAATGCATTTTTCTGTTTATTTTAAATTGAAAATTGACTCTGCACAGTTATAATTTTGAGAATTGCTGTAGTTGTCAATCGAATAACTTATTTTATCAAAAGTATTTCTCGGAGTTTACTTAAAATTATCTACATGCTTTAAGAAAATTGCAGCCTATTGCTTTGATTTTTTTCTGAATAGCAGTGGCTTGGAAAGAAATCTTTATCAATTTCTACAACTGCATCTTTTGATTAAGAAATATATTTTTTTAATATATTTTATATACTGATCCTAACAGTACACCTACGATAAACATAAGTTGAATATTTTGTAATAATCTTGCTTCTTCCCTTTGCAAAAATTAGTTGATCACAGAGTTTGTAAATTTTCAATGAGAATTTCGGTAACAAAACAAATCCCAAAAATTAATTAGGTGCAACTTTTAAGTCTAATATGCCTTTGTATGTTTTATTGGTACAATATAAATGAATAGTTGCTCCTTTTAAGAAATAAAAAAATGCATCTCTATCATGTGAGAAAAACGTGAAAAAAATAAATGGATATTTTGTCAACATACATCTTCAAAACTATTAAAAATTATTTAGAAACTATTAGCACTAAACATTGCATTGGCAAATCAGAAATTGATACTACAAAAATAGACAAAAAGTTTAAAAAGATAAACCCACAATTTTATTGAATAATAACAGTTGTTTAAATTGGCAATTAAATGTTTTATTTTCCAATTTCTACTCTTAATTAGATGCGTACGGTCTGATAGAGATGGACATTTGGTCAAATTTATTATACTTTTAGCTCAATCAAAAAGATTGCTCCTTTTTTTCTTTTTGCTTCCTTTTTCATGATATTCAGTACGCGCGCACTCGGTTCATGCGGATATTTAAAAAAATTATTCAATTTTTTATGCGAGAAAAGTATGTAAGCCTGAACCTCACCATTAGTGTCCCAGTCTTAAACAAGTTTTAGCAGATGGTGCTAAAACTTTTTGCTTCGAAATATCCAATTTACTGATCCTCTTATGATGCAGTACCCCAAAGACTTTAAAGTGAAGCAGATAGGGATTTTAGTGATGAGGATAATTATAGAGAAGTTTTTCAATAAAAGCTCGCATTAAAGTAATTCTGATATGTAAGTTTAAACATAATTTATTTTCCTAGCGATAACGTATTTCGAAAAGTTTTGAATATATATATGACAAGAGAAATATATAGAATTTATACGTTGATTTTTATTCTCGTTCTTAACATATATCCTTAAAATGCCCTCAAAAAACCATTCTTTGAAAGCCAAAAAAGGTCAATTTCAACCACTGACAATTTTTTTGTATAAATTTGGAATTTCGTATTATATTGTTATCTATGAACCTTCTAATACAAAAAAATATAATTTTAAAAGCAAAAGGTAATGTTTTTTTTTTCAAGGATATTATTTATTGTATGATGCAATTTGAGAAGAAGATATACGTTTCCGAAGCCTTTTCTTTTTTAGAATAATATATTTTCAAAAATTTAGGAAGTATACCTACATATCAACAAAAATATATGCAAAATATATAGGCAGATTTTCGTACTTATACATTCATTAGAAAATTTAATTTGTGTGTAAATTAAATGCGGTCTCGTAGACCGTACTTCCCCAATTAATGGTTAGTGATAAAAATGATTTAATAAATAAAATCTAATGATAAATATTGCACTTTAGCAGTAGCGTCCTTAAACTTGTGGCATTAATTCAAATAGCATCCGTTATCCAATAAACATAACAAACAAATCTCCATGAATTGGAGAGTGTTGGAACCTCGTCCAATGCGATTCCCCTTAAATCACAGTAAGCTAAACAGTTTATTTTTTGTAATCGAAAGACATGACAGTTATTTCCTTTTTTGATGAATATTTCTTTTCTTTTTCTGTATTAATCGATACACGGAACACCAACGTGAAGGATTCATATATCATCTCCCTTGTCATGGTTGAAAGATCCCTATTCGAATTGCAAATCAAGTGACCCAAAACAAATAAAATAAAGTATAAAAGAGCTAGGACAGACATGGCAAAAAAATGGACTCAAGCACTCTGAGTAGCATTAGATTGATGACACATATTTTTTATGATTCTTTCACTAGTGGAGATGTCTCTATCCTCTGAATCATACAGCATTTTTCCATCTGTGCCAATTATCTTTCGTTTATACGGAAGGGATATTTGTCTTTTCTCTGCCAAAGAAACGAAGTTATAGGGTAGGAAAATAATAGAAATTAAGAGGAGAGAAAAAGTAAACACTATGCTGCTATTAATAATTTTCTGTAATGTGATGTCAAGAATTAATATAATTTATAAGCATAAGATAAACATTTTTGTGGGATTAAGAATGAGTGCTGCATTTCGGAAAATTTATGAATTGCTGGGAAGGAATTTTATCATTTGATTAGTTCTAAGTTAATTTGAACTTATATTTCAGATAAAAATATTTATTTTGAATTTGAAAAGATTTTGAATAATTCCTATTTGCTGACACTCTGTTAAATTTCTTCCAATTTTTAAATCTTAGCTCACTTTATAATGTATATATAACATTATAATGTTAGTTTCAATGATTATGGATTATAAAGTACTTAAAAATTAATGAGCAGAAAAATATTTTCTCTTCGGAAACGTTATCACTGATGTAAAATTTGCATCAGTGATAATCAATAAATCATTATTACTGTTAATGTTCTATAACTTTTTAAACAATAAATATTTTATACAGAAATGGTTATTTTTAATATTGACACGAACATAGAATAGAACTTTTCTTGTCAATTTTTATTACATTTGAAGATAGAGATACTGAATGATCTGATAGGAATAGAAAATAGATATAAAGATCAATGATGGCCGATCATGATTACTACAGTATAGAAACTGCAACAATGATATGTTTTGATATGTTCTGTATTACGATCGAGATCTGAAGTATTTTCTGAAACATTCCATATCATTATGTAAGAGTATTAGAGTGAAAAGGTCCCAAGAATTTACACTTTAAGATTGTGCTTCAGAAATAATTCTACATATGTATTCTGATTGTTATTACTCTTCTAAAACTTGGTATTTGCTGTTTGTTTATATTATAACTTATTTATAATTGATTTTCATTGTATTTGCTGTGATTTTAATTTAACTGCCAGCGCTTCATTTCTTTTTCAAAAAATAGAGAGTAAATATCTCAATTTTAGTGTAATAATTAATTATATTCTGTCTGTCAATTTAAATAACTTTATTATTTTTAGATTCAAGATAGAAAGATATTTTCGAATTAAATGGTAACCAAAATATTAATAGTGTTTTCTTATGTTCTTGACATAATTGAGCCCCTTGGCAATATTCGATTACACAAATATTTATTTGTTTTGATTTGACCAATTTTTAAAAACTGAAACTTAAATTACTAAATTATGATATTATAAGGTCCAACACTTGCATGGAATTTGAAATCTTAACAATAATTTGTATTTATTCTCGACAAAATCGCAACGAATTGATTTCAATAGTGATGAAATCATATAATTAAATACAAATTGTCATCCGTGTCAATAAGAATTGAAATAATTTGTTATGTTTTATTATGTTATGTTATTAACTATATCTGGAAATTTAATAACAGACGGAATAAAAAATTTGATTCCTACATTCCTTTGTCGTTTCCTAATAGCCCTATCATTTTAAAATAAGATCTATCAGAAGAAATCAATTATTCTACACCTTATTTTCCTAAATAATGAATTTTACATCACCTGTGACTTAAAATTTTATCTCGTAAATTAGATGAGACTACAGCTAAATCATTTCTTAGATTCATCTTAGATGGTAATCTTAAAAAGAATTACAGACTGTCATTTTAATTTTTCATTCATGAAATGATTGGATTAATTATTCAGTTGATAAACTCAACATACAGTCAAGCAATAGCAGAATACTTGCATTGCGAACTAAATAGTTTCATTCTTCTAGGATCAAATGAAAAGCCAGGATTGTAAATCTAATGCTTATTAGTCATTAAAATAGACTAATGCAATTTCTTTTTTAAAAAGTTTTCATTATTTGAAAACCATTTACTAATTTCGGAGACAAAGAATTCTTAAGTATCATTTCTATCAGTCTTGATCAACTGACAATTTACAGATCTATATAATTACGAATAAATCAAATAAATGTCCATTTTAAAATTTATAACAATTGCTTGTTATTATAAGTTTTTGGTTTCTTATATTCCCCAAGAGATTTTTTTTTTTAATTCAACTGTTGCCTTTTGTGCAAAATAAAAAAAAAACAAATTCTAAATCCTCTTAAAAATACTCTAAAAAAAGAATTGAAAAAAATCCCCGGAAGAATGCAGAGGAAATAAAAAAATACAAATATGTCCAATAACGTTGAAACCTTCATTGCTTACGCAAATTTGGCTGCAAAATATTCAACCCCATCTTATTTATTTAAAAATTAAGAAGGTCGAGAGTTGAGATGCTGAAAAATTAATGGAATGCACAATAAAATGAAAACTCTTAATACTTAATTATCAAGGGTTAGATGTGGGTTAGATGATTCTCAAAATTATAAGACTAAACTTATTTTCTTTACTAATTATAATTAATTATATATTTTTATTCTAACTATAACTTTTATAGTTTTTAAAAATTAAAAATATTTTTTAATCAAACGAAATCTGATACAATCAAATTATAATGGTTTTGGCTTTCATTCTTAGAATGGGAGACTTTTATTTTTATGTATATAACTGTCTGTTTTAAAATAACGTCATTCTTGTTTTGCTTTTTGGTATGGATTTATTTAAAATTGATTTGAATGAACTAAAGAAATACATTTAATGTTAAAAATGTATAGAAAACATGCAGGCGGAATAACTTCAATGCATTTATATCGTCTTTAGCCGTAATCTTAAGAATATTTCTTCATAGAATGTGTTGAATAACTAGATATGTGATGACACTAAAATTTTGCTTTCATAAAAAAATCAGCATTTCAGTCATATATATATTTGATAATTGTTATGTTATAGAATGTAAACAATGGATACGAAACGATTAAAATCAAAAATCCTCAAAAATATGTTTTCATTATTTTGGCTGTCAAAAGGAATCAAGTTTAAATTATATACAAAAGGCTAGAAAAAATGATTTTGGTAAAAATCTTCTTTCATTGGCAATTAAAAGCAAAACGATTATTTACTAGCACAAGAGCATAAATCTATTACATCCTTGATTCATTAAAAAAAATTAACATTCTAACTGAATGCCTTCAATGAAAATTTATATAAAAAAGAACTTTTAATAGAACTGATAATTAACTTAATATGTAATTGATAATTAACTTGATATAATTTATCTAAAAAGCATCCAAAATAATTTCAGAAATTTGACAATTTACTCATTTAAAAAAAATCTTAATTCGTTTGAATTTTTTTTCAAAGTAAATGATACTGGGAATTTCAATTTATTTTACAGAACTTGTATTAGATGGTCCATTCATTTAATACTTTTTCTAAATAAAATTTTTATATTGATATATGTGAACTTAAAACAGTTATCATGAGCAAAATAAATGTATAAATGGGATTTAATCTCCTTGATTCAATTTGAGCCATTTTAGAAAACATTATTTGTAAATATAAGAAAACGAAAAAACACATGTCTGAAATGCACAAAATTTTATCTCTATATTATTTCTTATTCTAAATATTATTTAAAATTAGTATTATATATATAATATAATGTTTTAATGTAAACATATATAAAAAATATACATGTTTTATAGTGTGTTCTCAAAAGCACTACGACAATTATTAAAATATTCAAATTTTCATTTTTTACATAACTAAATCAATATGGTTCAGCAATATTTCTTTTTAGAAAAATGTCATGCTTATAAAATGCATATTTAACGAAATTAAAACAAATTGCTACTTTGTGATTTTTAAGGAGCTTGTATTTAAGCTCACTCTCTCCACAGTCAGCAATTTAATTTAATCCAAGAATTAAATGTGAGTTACACCATTAATCATTTCATTAAACCCTAACCTCAAAATAAACATTGCCTATTAAGGATTTCTTCCAACTTAATCATTTTTATTTTTTCAGAATCATTTTGAATGGACTGCTAAAATGTTTAGCTTTATTCAGTCTGATTCTCCGAAGGGAAATTATTTTTTTTAACAAAATAAATTTGCTTTTATTGAAAATTTATTAGTATTACTATTCTATTTATTACTAAAGTTCCATAAATGTAAAAGCTTTCTGTTTGTATTATTTTAAAATTACATAGATATGAAAATTATTTTCTTAAATTAAGTATTCAAATAACCTGATTTTACCTTTCCTATGTGTATAGCTGTTGATATCTACTGGCGCAGATTTGTTTACCAATTAGTTGAATTTATTTTACGAATGCTTTGTGTTTTCTGGTACATTAGTGAACTAAATCATTATTATCCATTTCTCAGATTTAAAGAGTTCATTTATGAACGTCCCTTGTTCGATAGTCTACTTCATGATAACAGTCTGTAAGTTAATTCTATTAGGTAAAAAATTAGTACAAATAAATTATTTTATAGATTTTACTTATCAGCTTTGTCTTTAATATTTGTCTTTACAAACTCAAATGCCATTAGAGTACCACATCGTCGTAGGAATTATTTTCATACAAGTCCGCTTCAACAAAATTACGACCATATATTTCAAATAAAAATCAAGTGTTGGTCAAGTATTTTCTAAAATATTTTTCTCTGATTGGCCCATTGATATCTAAACAATAATGATGTGCTTTTATTGACTCTCATTTCAACATTTTTGCTCTAAATTTCTTCGTTTTGCTTTTCTATAGTTTTTTTAACCATGACAGAACATGATACTCTGTTCTCTTGAGGTTTTTTTGAGCCACAGAATGTAAAAGCAACTAATTGTTGAACACACACACACACACACACACACACACACACACACACACACACACA
>JAPMOQ010021468.1:613041-686958 GCA_026543055.1 Argiope trifasciata | reverse complement strand
AAAAAGGACTGATGTGTGGTCATTGAAATGATTTTTCATAAAGGCTCCTTTTCTCCTGTCGGTCCTAGTAACTATAGCTCCGAATTCTTATAGAATTTTCAAATACACAATAAAAAGGACTGATGTGTGATCATTTAAATGACACGGCATTCATATTTCTCAAGATAATTTTGATTTAACTTCAAAGTCTTACAGATCCAACTGAAATTAAATAATAACAAATAACTGATTGGTTGAGCTAGGTTGATATATTTTTGAAATACCAAAATTGAATACATGCTAAATTTGAAATTATTAAAAGTAGGTTATTTTTTAATCAACAGTCCATTTTTTTTATTTTAATTAATTATAATAATTCAGGTCTAAATGCTTTATAGTTACTTGTTTTAAAACCATGGAAATTAACACTTATTATAAAAAAATTGAGAAGGAAAAAAAGTGACATGGATTTATGTGATTTTCTTTTAGAACAGGAGATTATCTGAGAGAAATCTTCATTTTCCTATACTATTGCTCCCATGAACTTTAAAACATGGACAAAAATGAAATTTGATATCCTCACTTGGAGAAGCTTTCCAGTATAAACCGATGTTAAAGAAAAAAAGTGAGAAAAATTCGGAAGAGATTTCGAAGAAAAATACTAAATTTATTTCTTCTTGAAGATCTCATGTGTCAATAGAGCCGAAGCATCCTTGGCTAAATCCTGGAGATAAATTTGAAGCAGGGTCCAGCACTAAAGCTGGTCAGTAGCTCCGATGACAAGAATAAATCGTCTGAAGGAAATATCATTGTTTAGTGGCTTGGATGTGATATCTTGATATATTTTTCATCACTTTTTTGTTTATATCAGGTGTGTGGATTGTGATATGAAAAATATATCTACAAAGTTTTTGAAATAGGAAGGGTTATGAATTCTTATTATTTCTTGTACAATGTGATACGGTCATTTTTTAACATCAAATGTGTAACAAATATGAACAGCTGTATTAGTGAATTTTAAGATTGTAATGACAATTCATGGTTTATGAGTAAATATGAATCCCTTTAATTCGTATCATAGTGAAATAATATATACACTATATATTAAAATAGAAAAAATATTTACAATTTTTCTTTCGAATTTCAATTTTACACTGCTACTTGTAATGCAAAGACAAACATTATATTACTTACATTAAGCTATTTTGTATAATGAATATTATAATCAAAATTAATATAAAATTCCGGAAGATAAAAAAAACACAATGAATAGCCCTTTTCTTTTTGACAATTTGTTGCATAATTATTCTACAATCAGTTTTTCGTTGTTAATAAATGCCTGCTGCTTCAAATAATTAATGCCGTTTTTTTCTCTATTTCATTCATTGAGAAATAAATGTTTTCACTATAGGTTAAAATAACTAGTGAAACACGAGTTCTTTCTTTAATGGGACAGTTTAAGGAGGTGCTCATTACAAGAATTATGATTCAAAATCTATTAAGTATTGCAGAATATTTATCTTTGAAATTATAAATTCAATAACCGAATTCGTAAGAAAAAAAGCAAGTCTCAAACCTTAACAATGGCTCTCTTCGTAACAAAAAGAATACCGAGCAGTATTACAATTCTTGACATCTGGTTTTTTTTTCGTAATTGATCAATAATGTGTTATTTAGAATTTTAAAATATAAATATTTCTAATCCAAAAAATCTCATATACAATTTGACCTACTTTTGAGGAATTACTATATGAATATAATTCCGTTTTTCTTGTTTATAACCTTAAAATTAAACTTAATTCTGTTTTTCTTGTTTATAACCTTAAAATTAAACTTAATTCCGTTTATAACCTTAGAAATGTAAGGTTATAAACATGTTGTGGTTTATGAAAATGTAAAATAGCTTTTAATAATGTGCCTATACAATTATTATTTTTTAAAATTATTCTTTCTTTCGTTTTATAATCAAGGTAAGATTTTGTAATGCAATATAATTTTATAGAAAAGCTTTTTAAGTTTGAAATTCTGAAGTCTGTGGTATTTAAAAATTACTGAAGTGAAGAATGTCTTAGACTATTTATAACCTATAATGTATTGCATCGTTTATGATTTAAGAGTAATAATAAAGTTAGTTACAGAAATAAAGGGGAAAAAAGGAAATTAGTGCAAAAATTAGGAAGTCTTCTGGATGAATGGATCTGAACTACAATGATGTTTGCTCCCAACCCCTTTATTCGTCCCCCTTAAAAGGTCTTTCCGAGAAAGCTGGCACTATTTCGTAGGGAAATGCAATTACTGTTATAGCGTGAAGCATAGTCTTTGATCAATTCAGCTAATTCGATTTCTTTCTATACTTATGTTTTTGCTATTATTATTTTAATACATCTTAAAATTTCTTTCATCAGTTATCAACAAACAATTATATTAAATATACATTCATTTATATCTTTAATTTTTTTTTCTTCAACTCGTTCAACAAATAAAAGTGTGTCAGCAGTTTTCATTCTAATGCGTGCATATTATACAGTCAAGTAAATTTTTCAAGAATTCTCTCAAATAAAGGCGATTGTAAACCTTTTATATTGCAAATATCTGAAAGATTTGTATGATATTTTCATCCATTTGGTATGATATGAAACCTAATATGATTAAATGTATAAAAGCCGGTTATAAAATTAAATGTATAAAAGCCGGGTGTAATGTAGCAGACCTATTAGACGTGTACCTTGATTTACACTAAATTTGCTTCGGCTTTGCCTCCTTCATGTCTCTAACCTTTGAAAGGTTAAAGATTCTATGGTATAAATGTATAAAAGGCATTGATACAACTTTAGGATAAATGTTATCGACTAGACTGCTCTAATAATATTCTCAGAAAGGTGTCTCTATAAAAAGTCATAAAAATAATCTTGTTAGTTTTCAACAAAAGCTTATAACCAGCATTAAATTGAGCAGAAAGCGAAAATTTGCTAATAAATATGAAGAAAATTTAATATATTCAATATGAAATTGACATTAAAAATAAGTAACGATGAAAAATATCCTTAAAGTATCCGACTACGCTAAAAACACTAGTTATAGCGATTGGCGATTTTTTATTACTATTATTTCTTGAAGTTCAGAACTTTTATCTTTCCAACACTGTTTATCTTTTCTAGGAAAAGGAAGGCCTGAACTATAATCCAAGGGAATTTTAAACAAGTCATAAGTTTCAGCTAAAACTTGTTTGCAGTTTTCTCAAAGCTTTAATTTCCATAAAAATTCTCCACCGTTAACATTATATCTCAAAAACTAATAGCGGTATTTTCATAAAATCTACAGCGTGTGTTTTAAATAATATGGAGGATGGAATAAACCAAATTGTTGGTCAAATACTTTTTCATGTATAAGAATCTTTTTAAAAAATACTTTGTGAATTTATGGAAAAAATTATATTAACTTATACTTTTGTCTTGACTTCTTTGCCTCTCAAATTTTTCATAGATTTCAGTTCATTTCATTCATCATTATATTCCATAACTTGTGAACAAAGAAAAATAGGATTACAATTTCGTGTAGAGTGTTAACCATTTTTGTTAAATTTCATTAAAATTTACTACACATTTTCCCATTTTTCAAAATATATTGTATATTGAAACATTTTTTTTGTAATTTTATTATTTATAATCAACAATACATGTAAAAACCCTAAAGAGTCTTTTAAAACAATTTTTCAAAATTTTTCTTTCAAACGTAGTCATAAATCTTAATTTTGGAGTTGACATCATTTTGAAGTGTTTCATTTCATAAAACGCAATGTTTTCAGAACTGCTGATTTATTAATTGAGATTTTACTGCTGATAGTAGTCATAAATACTCCATATAATTATTTTCTGTATTCTCCCAATATAATAACAATTAATTGCATTCGAAGTATTGTTTACATACAAGTTGTTTATTTATTTTAGATTTTTGCTATAAATCTGAAGCACTAATTTCAGTTATAAATAAACTTAACCGCAAGTCGGAATTTTCAGCTTTAATCACACCGTCAATGATTGCTTTTCGTAAGTTTTCATATTGCTCAGAAAAAAGAGACCAAATAACACTCACAAATCAATGTTTGCATTTAATATGGATCGGAGTGGCTAAAATTGATGAATAGTCACTAAGGGCGGTACGCTGTGCCCAATTGGAGTCACTGCCTCTAATCACAGTCAACTAGCTTGATTCAACGCCTCATTTATTTTGCACATCTTACAAGGGCAACCTAGGGCCAAGGCGGCGACAGTTGGGTAACAAATAGTTGCCGACGCGTTACAAGTTTGTTGCTCAAGAAACGTTTATCAATGTCAGTAACAATGGCTTATTGAACACAATTTGGAATTCAATGAAAGGAGATCGAAAATCAGTATTGGATAAAGTATTGTGGTTACCTTAAGGATTATTTTTTTACTTTCTTGTATTAAAATTATGCATATTAAAATTATTACTTTATTAGAAATCGATTTCATAATTAATTTCAATGGTAACTTTATGACAGTTATTTGGCTTTATGAAATATAATAAAGGAGTATCATGAAATGCGTTAATGATTTAGCATAAATTACTCCATTTTATTATTATTATTATTATTTTAAGGAAAATTGAATTTCCCAAAAGATGAAAAAACATGAAAATAAAATTTAAAATTGCGAGAGATGTATCTCTGTGGAAAAGACTGCTTATAAAAGGTCAAATTTTCACTGAAAGCTTAAAATAAATTTTTATCTCGTGATAAATTATGACGATTTCAGAGTTTAATATATTGTCATAATTATTTTTATATGCAAATATATATATATATATATACTGATGGAAAGAAAATCCCAACACTAGGAAGGAGCTGTGCTAAATAAACGAAATTCGGTAGGCGTGTTTATACATCTGAAAGATGACGTCGATTCAAATTTCGAGCAACGCGCGTAAGTATGGCGCTAGTGGCGACACTATGAGCATGCAAATACGGTTTGCTTTAAATAAGCGCTGTAAGGTTCGTGATCGTTATTTACAGTTGAGATTTGACGTAGTGGGTAAATGTTAGTCAAGGATGCCTCTGAGAAGACGAAGAAGCATTATCAACAGCTCACTGAGTTTGAACGAGGTGTTGTTGTAGGGCTACGAGAAGGTGGGTTTTCTTTCCGCGATATTGCTGAAAGACTTGGCAGGAATGTATCCACTGTGCATAAGTATTGGTGGCAGTGGTCAAGGGAAGGTACTGCCTCAAGAAGACCAGGTTCCGGGCGGCCACGTGGTACTACTGAGAGGGAAGGCCGTCGTATTCGGCGTATGGCTGTGGCTAATCGTACTGCGTCTGCAGCTGAAATTCGAGCTGCAGTTGGCACCACAGTGACACAACGAACTGTTACAAATCGGTTACTTCAAGGACAGCTCCGAGTCAGACGCCCTGTACAGTGCATTCCACTGACTCCAAACCACTGCCGTTTGCGACGTGAGTGGTGTCAAGCTAGAGCTCATTGCAGGACGCAGTGGAGATCTGTTGTGTTTTCTGATGAAAGCCGGTTCTGCCTTGGTCGCAGTGATAGCCGTTTGTTGGTTAGAAAGAGGCCAGGTGAACGCTTGCTAGTGACCTGTCTGCGGCCTAGACACACAGGGCCTACTCCTGGAGTTATGGTTTGGGGAGCAATTTCGTATGACAGCAGGAGCACTATCGTGGTTATCCCACGCACCCTGACTGCAAATATGTACTTCAGTCTAGTGATACAACGTGTTGTGCTGCCATTCATGAACAGCATTCAAGGGGCATTTTTCCAACAGGATAACGCTCGCCCTCATACCGCTGTTGTAACCCAACATGCTCTACAGAGTGTCGATATGTTGCCTTGGCCTGCTAGATCACCAGATCTTTCTCCAATCGAGCACGTAAGGGACATCATTGGATGACAACTCCAGCGTTATTCACAACCAGCATTGACCGTCCCTGCATTGACCGCCCAAGTGCAACAGGCATGGAACTCCATCCCACAAACTGATATCCGACACCTGTACGACACAATGCATGTACATTTGCATGCTTGCATTCAAAATTCTGGCGGTTACACCGGTTACTAATGTACCAACATTTCACATTTGAAATGGCTCTTCTCGCCAATGGCTCTACCTGTGATCTTGAAACTTTAATCAATTAAATATGTTACCTAGGCAAATGTATTCCTAAAATTTCATTACTTTACATTAATTTTTTCTTGGTGTT
Source organism: Argiope trifasciata (assembly GCA_026543055.1). Lineage (NCBI taxonomy): Eukaryota > Metazoa > Arthropoda > Arachnida > Araneae > Araneidae > Argiope > Argiope trifasciata. The sequence continues at coordinate 680,747 of JAPMOQ010021468.1, read as the reverse complement.
GGGATTTTTTTTCCATCAGTGTATATATGACTAGAAGAATGCTAAATCTTATTATATTTACTACTATCAAATCTATTGTCCAGATAAAATTAATAATAATTGATCAGTATCAACAATAATTAGTATTATTAGTAATCAATGGTCAATATGATAGCTGATTTTAAATTCTACTTTTATTACCAACAATTATCTCTTAATCATATTATTAGATATGTAACATATTTAACATATATATTGATATTCTACAGCAAAGATGAATTATAAATATTATAATAAAAGCATTGGCAGGTATTCTTTAAATTGCAATGGAGGCATATTAATTTATTTAGGAAGCATGATTGAATTATAATTAAAGGTGTTTTTTAATGTTTTAGTAGTTTTATAAAATATTTATAATTCATAAATTTAAATTAAAAATACCTTTGGGCCATAAGGTATAAAAATTATTTATTTGCTCATATATTCTTAAAAACGCGTTTAAATCAATAAAACATAGAATACTGAAGCAGCAGTTTTAAAATATATATGTTTATTTGAAATTCGCCTGCAAATGAAAATATTCTCTGTGTCACTCGATTTTTGTTCTGCGACATCAGTAAATAACCCATAGTCCTATCATATAGAAGTAAACTATATGTTTATAATGATAGAAGAATTAAGTACAGCGAAAGGAATATAATAAATTTCAACCAACCCTTTTAAGCAAACAAAATATTTATCAATATATTTCTTTAAAGTCTGAATAACAACATTTATATTTGCACCATAAAATGCAATATTTACAATGAGTAGAAACATCGCAAACCAGTGTATGTTTAAGTTGAAATATTTATTCATGCTATAAATATGATAGGAAAGTGATATTTGAATATATATTTTGAGTTAATGAATTTGATATATATAGTAAAAAGCATCACATGATTTATTCATACATTCAGAAAATATGAAACGTCTTAATAGTAATATTTTGAAATGTCATAAACTTCATTTTTGATTTTAAGAACTCTTCATAAAAACAAATGCATGAAATGTAATATTTGCTCTCAAAGTTCAGAAATCTGCATTCCCTCCCACCAAATTCTCTACTCTATATTTTCTAATTGAAATACATTCATAATATATTTGAAGTTTATTAAATGCTTTGGTTATTATTATACTTCATTAACTTTGTTTATCTGGATCACACACTACTTTTTTACTGGTACTTAGAAAATGTGCAGTATGAAATATTTCTTTTTTGGATTTGTTTCTAAGTTTTCATATTCTATATGGTTACTCAATCTAAAATCTAACTTCAAAAATAGAGAATATGAGGTCATTTCTTATATAAATTTAAATAAACTTATGAAATGAATATTGCCGTCTTCGAATCTTTTATTAAACGATATAATAATCAAACAATTAAATAGAATTCTGGTATATAAACAAACATAACATAACGCCACCCTGTGCCCCTAGTACCTATAACACTAATATATCTAACCGGTACTACATAAACAAACAAACAAACTTTTGATCTAGCCTTATTTTGTTCAAATCACCTCTTCGAAAAAAAGAAAAAACAAAAATTTCTTACTTTCTATACATGTCAAACGCTATTTCCAATTATTCAAAGATTACTTTCCAATATATAGCAATGTTCGCCGTTAAGAACAGTAAAAATTGCTGATCTTTGCTTTTCTTTGCACAGTACATCTTCTCGTAAAAGCTTTGTAATTGAAGAATTATAAATGCAAAGTATTTCTACCGGTAAACATTCAAAATATTCGAAAATTTCATTCCGATACATATCAATGTTCGCCGAAAAGCACAGTAAAAATTGCTAATATTTGCCTTTCTCTGAACTGTACATCTTCTCTAAAAAACTTTGTAATTGAAGAATTATAAATGCAAAGTATTTCTACTGGAAAAAAAAATTCTTTTCCTCTAACAGGATTAAATTTGACGAAGACGAATCACGTCTGCTTAACACAGTTCTGGAATTTTATTCCAGACCACCAAGTCTGAGTGATTTGAATCGTTTCCTTGTGGAGAAAATAGTAAAAATAAGTAGTTGTTTTCTAAGGCTCCATAGAGCTAAGAAATTCGATTAGATGGTGCACAAAATTCGATTAAACATACAAAAAAGTGAAAGGATTTTTTTTAGAATCTTGAGATACCAGCATGTTAGTGGATTCCTGGGAACATCTTGGAATGGGGAAAAGTAAATCTATTCAACTCAGACATAACAGAGTTATTTCAGACATTAGTCAAGATGTATCTTTTGAGTTTATATAATGGAATTATCTTATGCATGGACCGCATATTCAACAAATGATACCTCATGAGTATTTTATAAATTTTGAAATGTCTCTCTTTCAGAAAAATACAGTAAATATGTTTTTTTAATTTTTTTTCTTTTCTTTTGTTTTTTGCATGTTTTATCTAAATTTTAATATTTAAAACAATTACGTAAAAGCGAATTCAAACCTATTTTCTTAGTCATCTTTTTTGAAATATTTGCACGTTATGAGTGTTCACGTGTTTACTTCAACGAAATATCAGAATGTTTGACTGGAAATTTCAATATTTTTTGGAGGTGAATGGTTTCAATTATGATTTTAGTAATGACATGTGTAAGTGTAAAAATAAATAGGTATTAAAAAGAAAAATTCGGAATGAATGAAATGGAAATATAGAACGTCTTTGTGTACGGAATTGAGAAACCTGAGGTGTCCAAACTTCAGAAGTATCACCGATTAATTTTGCCGCTTTGAAGTGTAGCTATCACTCAGAATGCTTGCTACTTTTTAAAATTTTTTAAATAAACTGAAACCTGCTATCACAAATTTCATATTATCATATTTTAATATGAAATTTGAACACTATTTTTAAACAATTGTTTGTTTTAATAAATTTAAGTCATTAACTAGTTTAAACAGGTTTGAAACAATCACATGATTATATAATTACACATGCATCAATATATATATATGTGTGTGTGTGTATGTATGTGTGTGTGTGTGTGTGTGTGTGTGCGTGCGAGAGCGTATAACATTCGATATATCCCCTAGCGTATAATGTTTATTCCATTTTTTTCGCTGGGTTTTTCTGAGTGATAACTTCATGTTTTTATTGACTAGTGAGAACAATCGGGTACCTAGCGAACCTTCCTTAATATCCTTCCTTAACCTTAATATAGTAACATTCCCGTCAAGACTTTGTCATAGTCGCCAAACTGTCATAGTTGCCATAGTGCTACATACTTTATCGTTTTACAGTGAACATAAAAGCGAAAAATTTATGCATGAAAAGCAAAGAAATCGTCATTATCTTGCTCGAGTATTTTACTACCTCATCAATCCAAAACCACTTTATATTCTCACATGATAATAATATGATATTTTTAATGATAAGATGTAATTCACCAAAGTTTATTTTTTGATTACATTAATCCTATTTATACCCCCAGTCTTCAACAGTTATTTCAATTGTTCTCTCATTATTTTATTAGATTTTCATGAAATTTATTGAATTAAAGAATGAGAAAAGAAACAATAATTTATGTTCTCTTTTTCTCAGTAATTATAAAATTTTAAGTTTAGAAATTGGTGAAAAATGTATGTAATGTAATGTGTGTATGTAAATGTAAACATTTAACGCAATTCAAATATTTTGATAAACTTTTAATAATCTATATCTATAATGCATCTGTAATTTCTCATTATAGGCGTAAATGCATAACTATATGATGCAAGCGAAAATACCTGAATCATATAGCAATCCCAGAAGAATCATTATGTAACTCTTTGGTGAAGCAAGCCAAATGTGTTGCCCCTACTCCTAATTTATTATATTTCAATACGTTGAAGTATTAAAAAATGTATGTAGATTAGAGGACATTAATTTTTTATATATGCAATTATAGCAATGTTTTCTTTTATTCTTAATCGATTAATTGAAAAACTTGCTCATTTCCTTGTTTAAAAGGTGATAATTTCCTTTAAAATATTTTTAAAAAATTAATCGTCTTAATGGATTTTAAAATAAAATAAAAATTATATTTTGATAATCATATAAACCATACTAATTTAGACCCATATATCTATTTTATAACCATATATCAGCAACTGCCTTATTTTCTATTCTCCTTTAAAATTTGAATATTTCTTAAAACGTTATTTCAATTTTAAACAGTAGTAATTGAATTTCAATTAAAGCTTTTTATACCAATAACATAGAAACAGTTCAACAGTAAATTCATGTATTCAGTTCATACATTAATTCCATCGTTGACTTTAAAGCTTATTTTTAGGATTTCAAATATCTTGTTCATTATATGTGATTAAAATCATATGCATTTTTAACTTTCTGAAAGTTTAAATTCATTCAAATATTTAATTTTAAAAATAGTTTTCTTTTGTTTTGAATCTATTAAACCATTGCTATTATGGTATTAAACATTTGTAATCCAATGATCATTGTTTTGAAATAATTTAGTAAGCTTATAGTTACAAATTATAAGAAAGACGCTTAAATAAAAACATTTAAAATCCGTGCTGATTATTAGTTGTTAATTCTTTAATACCTATTGATTGCTTCAAATGAGCGAATATGTATAGTTTCGGTGCATTGAATATTAAACAAAAGCTTGAAGGTAAAAGATAATTTTCTAAAATTTCTCTTTGAAAAGAAAGAAAGTCCTAAATCCTAGAAAATTTATTAAACATCAAACAGGATTATAACCGATTGAAGTACTGCAATGCGGTGTATATCTATTAGTCTAAAAGGTAAAAAAAAACTAATCCTTATCTTTTCATATCTCAATAGTTCTTAGTAAAGCTAAGCTACTTGATAATTGCAAATGCAATAGTTTTCAAACGCAAGAATCCCCGTTTCCACAAGTAGGATTAAAATTGTCACAAACGAGTCGCATATCTGTACTGAAGTGTTATATTTTTCATTTCATTTTCATTCGTTATTTAAGAGTGATTTGAATTATTTTCTCACAAATAAAGGATTTAAACGTGAATTTGTTGTTTTCTTGAGTCTCGAAGAACTAGCATTTTCAATAGAAAGATACGATGATTCAATACGACGGCATGCAATATGCGTGAAAATATAACAAATAAAAGTTGCAATTATCATATTGACTTCATTCGAATAGCGAAAAATGAAGTAATGTAATTTTGATAAATTATGTTTTTTTTTGGAAATTATTGAAATATATTTTATATGTTAAATATATATATATATTGATACTTTTAAAATTCAGTTTAGTAAATTAGAGGAGAGGAATTTTTTTATTTCTTAAAAGGAGTTTTATGCGAAAGATATAGGAAATTTTATGTGCTAAATAATTTATTTATTTTATTTTACTAAAAAATAGAAGCGAAATTTATTCTTTGATACGGAAGTAATTTTATTTCTCATTCAACATTATCGCAAGAGTTTTTAGAAAACACCATTTTAAATAGTAAGACTTCACCTTCAATCCCAGATATTATCTTTCGCCTGCTTTTTCTCACCCATGTCTGTCTCAGAATTATACGTATATGAATCTCAGAGTTGTGCGACCTTTCCTCTTTCCCGTCATGTTCACATCAAGAAAAATCCTGAATTCCAGGGGCTATATTAGCCATCTGACAAAAGCTGAAATTTGTGAAATCTTCGAAATAGTTTCCCAAAGAATTTGAACTAATAATTAAAATTTAACTGTAAAATTATCTTAAACGTACATAAATGAGTAAAAAAATCGATAGTATTGTTCTTCAAGTGTTAGAATATTATGTATATATATATATAATGAATACTTACGCTAGGTGTTCTAAAAACTTTGACCATGGCTTTTATTCCTTAACCATAGACATATACTGTAAATTACAAAGTTACTTTAAAAAAAGGTGCAAAATGTTATGCAAATGATGAAAATCGGTGTTAATTTTTAAAAAAACATAAAAACACATTTTTATACGGGAATCGTACAAAAAAATTCCCAGTTAGTAAAAAGCGTCCCATTCTCTAATAACGTAAGTTACGAAATTTCAGCATTTTTTGACAAAATGTCTTAGAGATATGAAATTACATAAATGCTTTAAGCCACTTTTCAATGCCCGGATATAGCTCGCAAAGAGGAAAAATCATGTCGGAGATTCGTGTTTTAAGGGTGATACAGTAATTAAAAAGGAAATTATTGAATGATTAAATGAATAATAATTTTTCAATTTATTTGTTTTATCGATTAAAAATTTGTAGAAATAATAACTTAAAGGAAATATAACATAAGTTATTTTACAAGTTATTTGAATGTGCTTTTTTAAAATTATATTCTGTAATGCATGACATAAAACTTTAAAGTATTTTTAATGGAAGCATAGATTTTAACATTTGTAAACTAGGAAATATATGCATATTTTATTTCCTCATGATGTATTCCTGCGAAGCTTTATCAACGCTGAAGCTGTAAACATTTGCGTTTTAATATGTTTTTAACTCTTCCCTAACTTTGTTTTTACCTATCTTTGAGAGTTTTTTTGATAAAATGTTGAAATTTTATACACTTCCTTATAAGACGATGGGACATATTATACTCACTGGGAATTTTTGAGTATTTTTGCTTATGATATAAATGAGCATTTTTGCCGAGCAAAATTGAAATATTTCCTAGAAAATCTTTTAGCTCATCGGCAAATAACGAAAAATTAAGTACTCTTAAAAGTAATATTTTTTCTTCAACGAATATTTATTGTATTGTACTGAATGATTAGATAACAACTTCTATATCTAATACTATAACACGAGGAATGGTTGCCAAGTCGAAAATCGCCCCAGAATTAATAAACTCCGGTAAACTTGGGGGTCTGGGGTTTTTGGCCACGAGGAATCGATTGGCGCCGGTTTTGAAGCGCTACGATCGAGCAGTTCGGAGTTACAGATAGGATATTTTCAAACTTAATTAGTTCGCCATAATGGCTACTTAAATTTTCAAGCGGTAACGTGCTGCCATCTATAGCCAATATGGCGAACTAATAAAGTTTTATGTTTATGCTGTTATATGTTTATAATATGTTTCTTATGTATGTATATATGTTTGGTTTTTCTAAATAAATTTGTCAAAAATATTGAACTTCAACACACTTCAATCTTTACCTTTACTTTACCTTTGTATAGAATAGTTCCCTTTCCAAACTCTAACTTTGTTTAGAATAGTTTACAATGGTGCACTTTAACTGGTTATCTTTTCACCAATATTTTCACAAATTTTCTTATGGCATGTATTGTTTTGATAAATCACAATTGAAAATTTAAATCTTCGAGTTAGCTTCGATACCTGTTTTCTCCGAGCGGAGCTCGGTCACCCGCTGGTTCAATTCGAAAATTGAAATCTATCAATCTCCCGTATTTCTTTGCATCATGGAACTTTTCACTAAAGCTTTTTAATCGGGGCCTTTTAATTAAAAAATATGTTTCAAATCGAAAAGTCTTCGATTCTATTAATAGCAGAAGTTTGATGAAGTTAAATTATGTTTGCACAATGTAAAGCTGACGTTTTAATTCCATATACCTGTCTCAGTTATTTGAACCATTTCTTTTCGAAAATAAACATTAATTTTTTTTATAGGATTCCAGCAAATTAAAGAATTTGATTAAGTATTTTACGAAATTTGATTAAATAACCAGGAAATAGGAGCGAAATTTTAAAAGTGTCTTGGAATGGAAAAATAATATTTAATAAATTTGATAAGAATGAAATAATTTCGATAATCAGTTGGAAAAAAAACTTAAAAACTGCATAAAAGGTAATTTTTACATTTAATAAATTAATGAGGAGGTTCTTTCTTAATAATTTAATTGTAAAAATTCAATGGAGCTTATTTTAAACAATATTTAGAATTTACTCCATTTTTTTCTCAAAGCTTAAAAAATAACGATTGTTTAAAAAAGGATTCATCTTTTTATATGAAAATGACTATTAAAATTATTTTCATTCATTAAAAATGCTCATTTAATAGTAATTACTATTTACTTTTCATCCTTAATTTTCCTTATATTTAATTACTATATTAATTATATTAATGAAAGTTAATTTTTCTCCAGAATATATATAAAAGAGTCGCCAGAATATGTATATATATCTCCAGAATTAATAGTGGAATCACAATTGAAAAGAATATTTAGGAAAGGTTTCTTTTTTAATTGTTAAAAATTATTACTATGACTAAATGAATCACATTATCTTCTCTCAATATTTAATAACGCAACCACAATTTACATATTTTTTTAAATTATAGATGATTTATAAAAAAGGAATAATGTATTAACCCATTTGAATTTTTTTTCAAATATTTGCATTAATTACGATTTTTAAAACACAAATAATTTCATTTAATTATTTGATAGATATAAAATTATTATGTTCAAAATAATATTTTCTCCTCATTTTGTTGTAATATAAATCAGATTCTATCAGTTCGGTAAGACCCATATCAAAGTGTGTTAAATTATATAATTTGCGATCATTGTTTCAAAACATTTTAAGGTGCTTAAAAGATAAATCTTATCCACAATATTTTTCAATTTTTAATACAAATTATCTTTTTGCTCTTTAGTAACCCATACAAAATTCAATTCATATCTACAAAACATGTTTGAACATATGGAGTGAATCTTTTAAATAAAGGCCTGTTTCATTTATTCTTGAAAGAAATCACAAAAGAGTGTAATCACTCGTATATTCTTCAAGCAAGATTAAATCTGTTTGAAAGATTACTGTCAGATTGCATATCTATTCTCCTACAAAAGTTCTGTAAAAATTGCTAATCCTTCTTTTGTATCTTTACAATGGATTTTATTAATAAAGCTTGGCAATGTAAGGATCAAAAATGCAAAATAGTTCTTTTGAAAAAAAAACCTTTCTTTCCATCTAATAGTATTAACTTTTCCATTGAAGAATCACGTCTGTGTAACACAATGTTAGATTTTTAATCTTTACCACCAATTTTCAATGACTTAAATCCTTTTGTGGTATCAAAAAGTCTAAAGTTCGAGTAATATTTTGCTGAAATTCTAGAGTGTTTACAAATCCTTTAAGAAGGATCAAAAAATAAAAAGTGAGAACATTAAAAAGCAAAATATTTTGTATAATCTCGAGATACCGGAATTTTACAGGCTTTATGGATAGATTTGATGTAAATTTATTCCATGTAAGCGGAAAATAATAATTTTTAATGTTTTTTAGCCATACATTAAGAAATGTAATCTTAGAAGTTCTTAAATGATAATAGTTTCAAAATGAATTTTTTGTTTGTTGTATTGAAAAAGATTGAAAACTTAATAATTATGTCAGCAAAAAAAATGTATCTAATGTTTCTATATGATCAAAAACTAGAGATTTTTTTTTTAATTTGGAAATGAGCATTTTATTTGAGAATTTGGCATTTCTTTTCTTGGGAGGAGGAACTTTTAGTGACATTAGCCAAATTTAATCAATTTTCAATCTATAAAAGAAAAATCACATTATCTATAAAGGAAAACCTTTTTAAAAGTTAATAATTTATGAAACAATTGGTAGTAATTCAACAGAATTGATCAGTTTTAGAAGAAATTAATTAATTGATATTCTTTTCATAATTTTATATTTGAAAAAAGAAAGGTATGCATGAATTGCATTAAAATGTTTCTATAATTGTTTATTTCAAAATCTTTTGTAATATGCATTAGCAAAATTTGGTCTAAATATTCCTAATTGAGATTCTACAAATCGTTTTCCTACTAGGATATAAGAAATCATTATTAAAGGATTTTTTGTCTTCTTTAGTTCATTCTCTTCCCATATATATTTATTTATATATCTTGTTCAAATTTTCGATCGATAAAAAAATACTTTTTTTTATCTACTCAAATTCGAATATATTTTTTAAAATCTGGTGGTGTACATCACTTGATGTCAACACAGTTAAAAAAACTACTTTAATTAAACTTTATTCATTTTAATACTTTAAATAACGTTTTAGCAATTTTTAATGGAAACTGAATGGGCAGTATCTGAATCGGTGAAATGCAAGGATTTCAGCATGTTTCGCTTGCAGATGAAGTATGCGAGTTCAGTCCTTGCGAACATCAACTATTTTTTATAAATGATATTTAATATAATATTTTTAATATCATTTATACTAAATAATAATATTATATTTTGATAATTATTCAATGAAAGGAAATAAAATATCAAATTTTTTGTTGACCTAATTTTAAATTGAATTAATTTTTTAAATATATTACTTGTTTAAGGCCCACTTCCAGGATTCCCATGTACATTTGCACTAGAAAATTGATTTCTTAAGAGGACGGAGGATTAGTTCATTAAAACAAAGATTACATTGAGAATTTCCTTTTTTTATTTTGTAGAATAAAGGTAAAATGTTAATCACAGGATAGACATTTTAATTAATTAAAGCCTCATGTGTGAAACTTATAATATTCATAAAATTTTATATAAGTTTGTCAAGTATTATGGGTATTCTTTTTATATTGTCTTTGTGAAATTAAAGTAGCACCAAATACGGATTATGAAAAACATGCAGCAATAAAATTTCTGATGAGCTTACTTATCCGCAAATTCCTTTTCTCTTTAATAGGCATTAAAATTTCTAAATTACAATGTAAAATTTAAACGGGGTAAATATATCAATAACGTTCGATATTCCTTATTTCATAATTCTAATCTTTATAACAGTTTATGTGAATGCGATACAATAGCAAAACAAAAGTTAGAAATAAATCTCTATTTTAAATAACTAAGATCTTTCCGTCGATAGAAAACTTGTGACATTTTCATAAAATGTGAATTTTAATAATGATTTCGATTCTAGATTTGAAAGCTGAATAATCCTTTCACAAATTCTTAACTAAAAATTTGATCCTAGAAAGATATGTATTTTAAATTTGTGTAATTTAGATATCTGATTTATTGTATGCCTTCAAAATCCTTTCCTCATATAAATAATCAAACATATATATTCAAAAAAATATGTTTCTTTAATTTTAATCTTGCACAATTAATTTAAATAATTACGATTACAGTTATTAAGATCTTTATCTCAACATTAAAATGTGCAATTACGGAAATATTTTAAGAAGCTTATAAATGGAAATTTAAAATTTTGAATTTAAGCTAAAATTAAAAATTCTGTATCAGTTATCATATAATAATACCACTTATTCTCCTTAAATATTTCAAAATATTGTTATTTATTGCTTTTGTCACCTTACTATTACACAGGCATGCTGTTATCATTATAATAATAACATAACAAACAAAGGTTTGTAGAATTTAATCAAACTCTTTTAAGATTTCGAAAATTAAAAAAAAACTGTTATTCGCATGTCAAAACAGATTACAAATGATGGAAAAATTGCATACCGATTCACAACGATTCTCTTTGATAAGAACATGATAAATGTACTAATCATTCTACTTTCATCTTGGCATGAGCTTGTTATGCCGAAAGTCATCATTTAAGAATTATAAAAGTAAGTATTTTCAAACTCAAGAATCTCTGATTCCTTCTAACAGGATTAAATGTGACGCAGATGCAATCACATGCATGAACTGAAACATTGACTGTTCTAATTTCGATCCCATATTCAAAGGATTTCATTAATTTCTTTGCAGAGAAATGATTTAAATGAAATGTCTTCCTTTCTTCAGTTCAGGAGAGCTCGGAAATTCGATAAGATGAACCACATAATTTGATTAAACATAGAGAAAAAAGAAAGCATTAATGTACTTTTTTTTCTGATAGATTCTAACAAGAGAATTTATTTCTAGGATTTGCGAACAGGAATTTCAAGAAGTTAAAAAAATGGAAGGTTTATTTGTTCAGTATTTATTTAGTAAAATAGGGCAGAAACATTTAAGACTTCTTCCTTATTTTATTGAATAAATGTTATAATTTTGTTGAAAATATATTTTATTAATAGCATTTTTTTTAAATGTTTACAAAAAATTTATTTTTGGAACAAGAAAGATGCTGACAGGTATTTTGATTTAAAATGTGTCTTTTGATAAATCATCTGCTTTAACCCTGTGGGTTCAGGATACGAAACCCTCTTCTTTTTTCAGACCTAGTGAAAGTAGAACTCCTGGTGCAATGCACTACCTCTGGAGTGGAACTGAAATCTGGGAGAAGGGGAACAATAATATAAACATTGTGTTTCATATTTAATCTTACGCGGTCACCTCTGAAATTTTTGAGAAAATTTTTTCGGTATAGAATGCAAATAATTTTAAACAATATCTTTTATTTTGAAAATAAGTATTTGAAGTGAACTGTCTTGTATAGACTATCCGTTTTCTTCAATATGGATCTTATTAGCCGCCTTTGACGAACAACTAGTTTTTTTGGGATTAAAGGTCTTTAAAATTTTCACTTAAATATTCATGAAATTGGATTTTAATGTTTCTTCAGTGAAATATTTTTAATCTTCAAATTATAATAGTCACATAGCACATGGTGTTTTAGGGGTCTTACGCCATTCAGTTCATTGCTCTATGAATTTACTTTTTTTTGTCTCAGCTTGCCTAAATTTCAACTTTAGTTTTAAGTGTAAGTAATGAAAATTCATGCGGTTTGTTTATGCTTATAACTTTGATTTGTAAGTTTTTAAAAGTTTCTTTTTGATTTTATCATTATATTCAACACTCAAATTAAGGAGAGTACATTTTAGAAACCATATCGTAACAATTCAGTCATAAATAAATTTTTTTAAAACATTTAAAATTTTTTATAGGGAATTTAAATTAATTTTATGTTAACATAAGACAGTTATTTTAATTTACAACAAAATCCAAATTTTTTAGTATGGGATTTGAAATGCAACTTTGATTTCGATTGAATTAGTTTAAAAATCGATGTGGAATTGAATCTTGTAAAGTTAAAATGCTAAATATCATTTACATTACATGCTGTACTTCTCCCCCCTATGCATGTACAAATCTAGGCAGGCAAACGTTAGCACACAGATATAATTCCAAAAAAATATATTTTTGGCGGAATAGGGTATACACAAATCGAATCTTTAATTTCACAAAATCTGAATTCAATTTTTGAAAATTGCATTATATTCCATAGAAATTTATATTATATAGTAAAAAGTAAAACGTTCAAGATACTTTTTGTTTAAAATACGAAATAATTTATTATTGATTATCATATTTATAAACTTATTTTAAAAGCTATATCGAAGCTTGACTTCATTTTTATAATTTTATTCAGGTTTCAATCGTACATTAAAAACTGAAATGAATATAGTTTCTAAATTTTGTTAGGAAAGATTAATTTTTATTTGAAAAAGAAAAGAATTGGTTGTTAAAAATCATATTATGAAAATTTTGAAAATCTAGGGGATTAAGGGGAATCAAATTTTAAATTTTCGTTCTTATTTGCTCAATGAGACGTATTTGATTTTAATGAAATGATTCATTTCATTTTTCAATCGACTATTCCATTCATACTTAATTTCTGTATTCAATATTTTTTCGAATTGTTTGAAAAAAATATTACAAATATTATTTTCTTACATTTGCAATATTTATTATCAGAAAACCCGTTTAGTTAAAAAATATTACAGAAATGCTATGTATCAGCATTTACGAGGAAAAAAATAAAAAAAATGTGAATTTAAAACGTTTATTCTGATTTTTGTAAAAATTGATTATTAATAAATTATGTTATTTTTAAAATGATAAAAGCGCAATGCAGCTTCCATATAATTCGATTTTATTGTCAAAATGAGTTTATAAGGATATCTGATTTCAAATCAAATTTTATTTTTTACCAGCAATAAATAGCTTCATTTTGAATAGTTTTTCATGTCTTGAAAAATCCTCCGAGGTTTCAAATGTATCAATCATAACTTTTACAAATTATTCTGATAAAAGATTTACTCTTTTTTCTGAAAATTATTTTAAATATATTGTATTTTTAATCTATGATAAGTTAGAGTCATACCTGGAAAGACATATTTGCAGATATCCTTCATAGTTACTAGGTCAATGATCCTATGCCTGATGATTATTCAAAGACGAGTTTGTAGACGAAAAAATATTTTAAAAATGCAAAAAATAGCTATATTTTAATTAAAAGCCAAGATCTTTGGATAAATCTGGAAAGTTCCCTTCATCATCTGAAAACTTATATTTGTAAGAGGGCTTGAATATCGATTATCACTTTTGTCTGCAATTCGCGGTGCAAACATTTTGTTTCGTTTATTTCTAAATTTTTACAAATCTTACCCTTTGTATGTTCACCTGTTAAATTTTGTTACATATTTTACGTGTGTTCCTGAGAAATGAAACGTATTTTCAATTATCCAGCGTATTATATATATTTCACTATACAATCACCAGACGAGATTTGTAGCAACATTTAATGAATTTGGGAATGCAAGTTTTTTTTTTAAATGATTATATTGTGATTTGATAAACTATATGTTCCTTGTATCTTTTTGTCTACCTATAATAGTTTTTATAAAAGATCAGTGTTTTAAATTAAAAACATTTATAATATTCATTTTTCATTTTTCTGAACTCGTTTTGTTTATTTATAGTTGTTCTACGTGTTTGAGCAATGATTCCAATACACTTTTATATCCCAATTCTGGTTAATTTGCACGCATTATTATCATTTACAAGTATAAAACTATACCTATTGTAAAAATACTGGAAACACTCTTTATTTTTATCAAAAGGAAAAATGAATTACTTTTACATTATAAATATATATATAGCGCATCACAAGAACGTTTAACACATCACATCACGTTTTTAGGAGATATTGAGAAATATTGGAGAACATTCTTTAAATGGTAAATTTAAATGAAGTAGAGTGAAAGCAAATTGTAAAAAGCAAATTCTCTAATTTTCTTATTGAAAAATTGATTTATTATTTTTAAAAACAATGTAAAAATTAAAAATAATGTAGAAATGCGTGTAAATTTCTAAATGATGTTTTGACGAATGGAAGAACAAATTATTATTCAGATAATTTTTAAATTTAAAACAATAATTAAAAATTCCCAATTTGATCCCATTCCGATTTAGAAATAAATAAACCTTTTAAAATGAGGAATAAATTGGATAAAAATACTGATGGTTTTGCCTAACAGTCATTTTTTAATACAAATTTTAAAAATTGAAATTCCTTAATTGCTTTTGAAAGGTTTGTGAAATATTTTTGTAAATAATTTTTATTTATGTAAATTATTTTCATTATGTGATTGTAATAAATATAAGCACCTAAAAGTTGTTCAACAAAACAATACTAATAATATGACAGGTAAATAGCCTTTCTCCGAGATTTTTTAGTATTTATAATAATAAATTACCATTTTAACCTTTTAAAGTCGAAAAAGCTGGCATGAAAAAGTTATTTTTCAATAAAAATTTAAAGACCTGAAATGTTTAAAAAATAATTTGGAAAAATGTATTAAATTAATTAATAAAATATTGCCAATCATCATGTTATTATATTAATTATTAAAATAAAAGGTAAATATTCAATTTAAAACCTTAAAAATAAAAAGGAAAAAATGTGACTGATTTACCTTTTTATAAGCAGAGAAGATTGCCTGACGGAAATCTTTATTTCCTCTCCTGATACTTCTAAGTCCCTTTCGGGAACCGCGGCTAAAACGAATTTTGAATTCCTCGCTAGGAAAGGCTTTCAATGGCAAGACACCCACCCCACCCCCAACAAAAAGAAAAATAAAAAAATGGAAAGATGCTTGAAAGAAAAATACTGGATTCAATACGTCTTGAAGATGTCATGTGTCAATAGATTGAATGCATCCTTGGCTAAATCTTGGAGATAAATTTCAACCAGCGACCAGCACTAAAGCTGGTCAGTATCTCTGATGATAAGAATTGATCGCCTGAACAAAATCTCAGTGTTTAGTGGCTTGGATATGATATCTTGATGTCTTTTCTTATCATGTGTTGAGTTGTCAGGTGTGAGGATTCTGATATGAGAAAGATGTCTACCAAAGATTTTGGAAAAGTAAGGATTATGAATTCTTATTATTTCTTGTTTGATATGATAGGCATATTACTTAATAGTAAGGGTATAGCAAACAGATGCCAAACTTGTTAATCTCAAGAATACAATGATGTATTATAGTCTTTGATCTTGATGATTTATATGTATCATAGCATAAAATATTTTATATTAATAAGAAAAATCCCAATTCCTCCTTTACTGATTTTTATTTATATTTATGCTATCAGAAATTATTTATTTGTTATGTTATGATATTTTTCAACATGACAATCATTGATAAAAATAATGTTAAATAAGGGAACATAATGGAGGTTCAATTTTGTTTTGTCGTTTTTTACATAAATCTTTTACAGCGGAAATTTTTCACACTTAATCGATATCTATTTTCTCAACTAATCAGTACCTATATCAATTGTTTTTGTTTCTGGGCTATTTATTCGAAAGCAAACAGTGTTTAAAAAATAGTGATAAACAAAGTCTTTCTATAGACTGACGGTCCTACTAATGTAATTTTTTACAAAAAAAATTGCGACTCAAAAATTATTACACATAGCCATGTATTTATTTTTATAAATATATTTCTTATTTATATTATTTATTTTAATGTTTGAAATACGAATAAATATTAAATATTAATATGGAATTTCCTTACAAAACTAGGTTTTATATACATCAACCACTACTAATCAACTATTTCGAAGAATTAATATATTTTTTGGCTTGACTCGCATGTTAATTTCAGAAGGAAAAACTCCAAACCTTAGTTCTTAAATATATAAAAAATACAAAATGCCTAACACTACAATTAAGAATTTGCTACATTGTTAATTCTTAATTATAAGTCTCATTTCTAAAAAAAATAACCTCTGTAGTTTTGCATTTTTTTCAGAGCTGAAAAGTAGCTTTTAATAATAATTCAAATTCTAATGCATTAAATTGTTTTCTGAAAACTTCAGCATAAAATTGAATTCTTTTATTGAAAGACCTATTGGTAATGCACCAGATAATCAAGACGATATCAAACCGTGGCACTGATGATACTTCAAAGTTTTTCTTTGTCCTAAAAATGAGACCAAGCCCGATCTCCGATCGGTGTTCGTATTCAGTGAGTGACAACAGTGGTCTGAATGATGAACGAGCTTCGTTCGACGTCAATGAGCTTCATTCGACATTCCATCTATTTCGACACATCGTAAAGGAGTAACCTGGGTACTGGGCGACGACAAAAGAGATAACAAATCGTCACCGATGCACTACAATTTGTTGCTCATAAGATGTTTTACCAATGCCACTATACTTTCTTATCGAACACTATTTTTAATCTATCTGATACCAGCACTGCTGATTATGTTAAAATTGAAGGGACAGCATATATGAAGATTTTTGGATGAATCGTGAATACTTAATAGAAATTTTACACTAAATTTTATCTTTTTTATAAGAAATTTTTACTTTGTTAACTTATATTTAGCTTTATACTGAAATTTACTTATAAAACCATTGATTATTTCAGTTAATTTTACGTTGTCAATTATTTGAAAATAATTTTTAATTACTGTAGTTATTAGGGGAAATAACGAATTAGTGTCTTTGAATCTATATGAATTTTCTATTTTAAAAAACATTTATTTTTATTACTTTAATTGAATCTCGGGGGAAAGACATCAAATTAAAGATAAAAATTAAAAGCAACATACACTACCCTCACAGGCATTTAGATATTTCTGGTGCAGGGCAATTTTAGATATTGCACATAATATTATTAATATAAGAGTAATAGCATTATAGGGCACCTGATTCACATTTATTTCAGCATATTTTATTGTGCATTATGGACCTCGGGGGAACAATCATTAACAAATCTGTAATATGCTGCTGGAATAATGACTACCAATGTAAGAGTAGTTTGCTAAGCTCTATTTGGTGCCATTTGCAAGTCATTTTCTAGTATACTGTGAACGAAAAAAAGATCAAAAATAGAAATTTTCTGAAAAAAGATGAACAATTTATAGGTTTTTGGACATTTATTTTTGCTTTTTTCATATAAATTGTCTCTAAAAGTAGGAGTTATTTAGATTACATTATAGCTATTTAAAAATCATCTTTTAAAGTTACAATCATTTGATGAACATCATTTGGTTTCAAATTTTATAAGAAATTTCCCCAATAGATAAGTAATAAATTTTTGTTTTCGTATGTTTTCCTCAAGTACGTAGAAAATCCAATAAAACATTTATGCTGCAATACAAGGAAGGAATATAAATACTTGTAATGAAAGTGTTTGCATATAATAAAGTAGTCTATAGCACTCAATAGCATATTGTGCATTCAAAACATCTGAGAAAAAATTATAAGTATTCTATTCATGAGTATATATCGTTTGCTTAAGCAGTAAATTCTAATAAAATAATGTGATGCATTTATTACAATACTTTAAAGCACAATCAAAGGAAATATTCATCAAAATATCAATATTTTTTTTATTCATTGAGCAAAAGTATTTGTAAAATATATTTGTACAGTAAACAAAAACATTTACGAGCTGTTGAAATAACAATACTTGATTATTTTATGTACTCTAGAGGCTTCAATATGCACTTGTTAGAAGAATAAGATTTTATCTTTTCCGCTAACGCATTTAATAAATTAAAAATCCTGATTATATCAAAACA
The DNA here is from genome assembly GCA_026543055.1 of Argiope trifasciata. Classification (NCBI taxonomy): domain Eukaryota; kingdom Metazoa; phylum Arthropoda; class Arachnida; order Araneae; family Araneidae; genus Argiope; species Argiope trifasciata. Next base: position 662,041 of record JAPMOQ010021468.1, on the reverse strand, counting down.
TATTCAAGATATGATAAATTATGATGCACTTATCAGTTTTTTACAACCGAAATACAAAATAGATTTCAATATTATTAAGTAATATTATATTTTAGAAATAAAGAATTTCAATTAGAACATACATTCGAATAATGATGTCTTTCTTTCTTATTTCGAAAGTGGAGACTTTTTTGGCAGACTTTTCTACTAAAATTTCACTAAAGTAAATAAATTCTTAACTTGTTTTTGCTTATCAAATATTTTCATTTTTTTGCGTTTCTTTATAAAAAATGTTATCACCTATTTCAAATATTGAACTTCTACAAAAATACTGCATGCGAAATGTTATTTTCTTTATTTCTAATGTAATCCAGTTCTATCTTCACAGACGTTTTGCAAATTATTTCAAGTACAATCATTGTTTTCAGATATTTTAAGGCACTTAAAAATTAAACAGAAACCTTTATTCTTCACGGAAACTGAAAAAGTATTTGCAATTTGCCCTTTATGCCTTAATTGTTGGTAAAACGTGTAAATAATACTTTTTAAAAAATATCTTGGAGTGCTAACAATAAAATTATTAAACTTAGGTCTGTTCTGCTCAGCTAATCTCTTTGTTCTGTTTCAGCTAATCTCTTAATTCAAAAAGATAAATAGAAAGTGTCGTGAAATTTCCAAATGCAAATCAAACAGAATTAAAATTTATTGAAAGAATGCAGATAGATGCATATCTATTCTTTACGAGAAGTGCAGTTAAAAGTGGGTAATGCTTCTCATTTCTTTCCGTAATAGAATTTTTCAGCAAAACTTCGCAATATAAGAACTAGAGAGAAACAAAGAATTTCTAATGGAAAGATCTTCCCTTCCAGATAATAAGATTAAGTTTGGCATAGATGAATCACTTCTGCATAGTGATTTTCTGAATTTTTAATTTGAATCACTTAGTTTGAGTTATTCCAAACAATTTCTTACAGGAAAATACTATGATATAAGAGTGTATTTTCTTGGGTTGTATATGTACACGCTAGAAAATATATATATTTAAATTTTAACTTTAAAAATCCAATCTTTTTACATTAGATTTTTTCTTACTGAAATTAGTTTAATATATATTTAAACTTATTTCAGTGAGAAAAAAAAATTTACATTAATTATTAGTTATTTAATTTATAATTAATGAGCTAATGAGCATATTTTTTGAAACATCATATCATAGATTCTAATTTGTACAAACACACAATTCCCTCTGGTAATTATGCCTAATATTATACTTCATGTTGTCTTCCTCATAAGTTATAAATATATATATAGTTTTTTAAACACTCTTTACTTATTGAGGATGAAAAAGCTCAGAAAAGAGTCCATGTGTGTAAAAACAGTTAAAAGCAGGATGTCTAAACTGAAACATCTGAAAACTCCTCAAATGCCACGGTAAGAACGAGCACCTAAACGCTTAGTAACAACTGCGCATAATTTTTCACAAAATTCTGAAATTATACTCTTAAAAAATGCATTTCCTACAACAATCGGATCAGCGAAAATTTCTCGGCGTGTGTTAATTCTCATTTCCATTTCATGGTGAGTATCCAAGTGGCTAAGTATTAGCTATTGCAAATCTTATGGAAAGGTGTAACTCTTTGTTCACTTAAATCATACTGTGAACAAGCAAAACTATAACATATAAAGTTCCATCAATCCTCATCACAGCAACAGCCACTATTTTCCCAGTGTAACAATGCGTGACATGATTATTGGCGAATTTCATTTCCTCTTGCTTCTTCAAGAAAGTCACAGTGACTAATTATATACACAGTGACATAACACACTTCTAGAGGATTATTCTCTGTTGAATAAGTGAGAGGAACGGTCGAAGCAGATAGAGATGATTGGACAAAAAGTTATGACAAAGACTGCAGCATTTTATGTATGTCTAATGTTAAAAATATTTGTTTCCCAATACTACTCTTAAGGTTAGTTTATACAAAACAAGGTATATGAGAGATATTCAATATTAAAACTTTCAGAAGATCTCATTCAAAAGTATGTTTCTGTTGTCTTAGTTAGAAGCCGAAATACTATACAACTTATGAATAATCAGTCTGGGGAATCTGAAGTTATTTCTTCCACTTAACGGAATACCAATTTTTAAATTATTTATAATTAAAAGGACTTATAATTACAAAACTTATAATATAATTATATTTAATGACCCAAAATATGAATTTACAAAATATATGGACATAATTTATATGTTTACTTAGAAAATCACAAAATTATAAAAAAAAATATCAATTAATCATTGATTCACACAATTTATAAAGAAACCAAAACTGATCAATGACATAAAAATACTTATAGACATTCCATGATTGAATAAACATTTAAATTAGTAGGTTTTTTTTCATTACGAGAGGAAAGATTTACTAATCCAACGAAGTTTTACATCTTAAAGACAAATATTTACATAATTTTAGAAAACACAGATACTGAAAAGCAAACTTAACACAAACAAAGCAAAAATAACGAACGTGATTCAATTTTATTTACTAGAAAGTTATTCGTTAAAATATTCGAAATTGATAATTAAGGTACAAATAAATTATACAACAATTGGAAGAGAAAGATATAACGTTTACATGGACCGAAAATCAGATAAGTTGTATTATTTTTAGATTGAGACATTTGGATTGAAATTTCTATACAAACGAGACTAAAATAAGAAAACTTTTGCTTTGTCATATTTAATCTATTCTACGAATGATGACGATTGTTATAAAATTAATATAAACGGTAGCGCAATATATCTGAAAAATCAATAGACAATTAAAAGATAATTATTAATAATTAAAAGAGTTTATTTGGGATTAAAGAACATTCCAAAAGAGAAGGAATTTATACAGTAATAAGAGCTTTTAACATTTAGATAACCACAATCTCTGCAATGATTCTCTATTAAGCATCAGGTACCAAAAGCGATTTTTAAATATATTTGTAGTATTTCATATTTTATAATGTCCATAAATAACAAGAATATTTATATTTAATTCCATCTAGAAAATGTTTGGTAGTGCAATCTTTAAATCAACATTTGTGAAATATTGCGATTTGATCTTGAAGTCTGATTAATTTCTTCCATTTTCATGAGAATGATTATTTATCCAAATCATTTATGGATGCATATATTTAGAAATTACCCGATAGAAATGTTAAAATATTATAAAATAAACCGTACTACTAGTTTCAAATCCATAAATTTCTATCAAATGTTTCAAATAATAACTGTGAATATTGGTACTTAGACATATTAAAAAAAGTCTTGGAAATTTTAACTATTCTCGTTGAAAAGAATGGAAATTCAAACTTTCATTCAGATAGCGAACAGTATTAAAACGGTTTGAAAAATTACAATAAAATCTGAACAAATACGCTTTAAAAAAACAATATTTTTTTTACGGATCTAGTTTTTGAGTAAAAATTCACCATTTCAGAATTATGAATATGAAGGTTTTCAAGCAGCAAAGTCTTCGTTTACACTAAACAGGATTAAATTTGAGGAAAATGAATCTTATTTTTGTATTGAAGCAAAAAATATTTTAATTTTGTCCACCATGACGGAGTTGAATCATTTCCTTACAGATAAAACAAATAAAAAAAATTTCCTTGGATTCAAAAGAGCTAGAAAATAAGATAAGATGGTTCACAAAATTTGATTAAACACGCAGGAAAAAGAAACTTTTGTGAATCGAAAGACATCAGAATTGTGTTAGCTTCTTAAGAATATCTTCAAGTGGAAAAACGTAAATTAAATAAATTTGAATACGTGGTTTTGTTTCGGGAATATGCAGAAAAGTATTTCTGATGCATGAAGAAAAATGTTTTGAAAATTTATTTACTCCATACTTAGTAAATTAGAAAAAAAAAATGCATTTATGCTTAAAGGATGATTTAATGGAATCTTGTGGAAGATTGTTTTAAAATTTAATCAGTTTATTTTCTTCTTTTGATAAGTATAAATATTTTTTCTCGAAAAGGAGTCAGGAGTTATACTTTTGAATAAATATTATTAGAATAATCATCTGTAGTTGTTGGTTTGGAGAGTGAATTTTCGATATCAAATTTGATATATGTGATCTGCAAATTTTTTGGCTAAATGGAAATTATTTGCCCCCAGTCATTTCTGCAAATATCTTCTCTTGAAACAATGTTTATCCAACAAGGGAAAACGTGTATTAGTCCGAAATCCTAAATGGCTACGCATATAACACATATTTGGCCTAATGTATGTTCTCAAGCAGTGGTCACGCATCACACTTACTATGCTTGCCATTTAATACCCTAAATATATCTTTAAAACAGATCTGTACTGAAATAATTTTGCCCAGCTAATTAAAGGGACCATGTTTTATTTTGAAAAACTGAATTTAACTCAAATAAGGTTCATACTAAGGATTCTTGTCATGTTTATTTAATCTATGAATTTTATGTTAATATTTTACTTTGATAAGGACGACGATTGTTATTATAAGTCTGCTGCAAATTATAGGTTGCTTCTTTCTTATTTCAAATAACGTGTTAACTAAAATTCAATCCCCCTTTGAACTTTCTTCGGAGGGATTCCATTCAAAATTAGAAAGAAATTTAGAAATTAGGTCTAAACACTTAATTGTGGATTTGAGACCTCTAACGATTGACTTTAGATCAATCATATTCTATTTTTAGTTCAATTTAACTCTTCGCAATAAGCTTAATTGAATAACTCTGTAGCTACTTGTTTTGAAACCTTCAATTCATGTGCATTTTTTCACCCAGTTTCAGTGAATGCTTTTTAAAAGAACTCCATTATTTCTTTAAAATACTTCTCAAAGACCGCACCTCCCTTTTAGTGTCCCAGTGATAAACAAATCTTAGCAGATGGTGCTAAAATTTGAAATATCATTCGGAAATATTATCCAATTTACTGATCCCATTATGAAGAAGTGCTCCAGAAACTTTTAAACAATACAGAAAGGGATTTTAGTGATAAGGATAATTATATAGAAGAGTTTTTCGATGAAAGTTTGAATTCAACTGATTCAGATATGTATGCTCAAAAATAATAAATTTTTCTAGTGATAACGTGTTTTGAAAAATTCATAAAAATATTAATATACCAAGATAAATATATACATAATTTATAGGTGGATTTTTATACCAGATCTTAACCTGTTTGTTTATAATGCCTCCGAAAACCGTGCTACGAAAGTCATACAAACCGATAAAAAAAATTTTACCTATTGTCAGTTTTTTTTATATTGTTGAATTTTAAATTATATTGTTTCCTGTATACATTTATACATTGGAAAAAATAAATATGATTTAAAAAGTAATAGTTTTTTTTTCAAGAATGCTGTGATAAGAATGTGTATTGTAATTTGCAAAGAAAATGTATGTTCCAGCGCATTTACTTTTTTCAATGATAATATATTTCAAAAAAATTTCTTAAACATATCAATATATCAAGAAAAATATCTGAAAAATATGTTGGCAGTTTTTTTTACTAATGCATTCACTTTTAGTGTAGAGGAAATCCGGCCTAATTGATTACCCCTCCCTAGTTAAATCCTAAAATTTCACAACCACAGTTATGGGTTAAGTATATATATCCAATTTCATCCTTCTAACTAAAAGCATTAATGACTTATCATTTTCACAGAGAGACATAATTAAAAGAAATTTCAAACTCAGTTAGTGTTTAAACTTGAAGGTTCATCACAATTTCAAGTTTGAGCTTTGTGAAGACTAAATAACACTTTCTCTTATATACTCTCTTTCTCTGTACAAGAAGGTAAAAAAAAGGAAGGAAATGGGACAAGTTAACGATTTCATTTGCATTTGATATGTGCTTTTTTTTGCATACAGCTGACCACCCCGCCGCCACTGAACGTAGTAGTATCGACAAGATTTGTTGTGGTAGACTAGCATTTGATAGGTAGTATCTTTCGAACTACGTCTCATATATATATAAGCATGAACATCATAACCAAGGTCTATCTTCACGTTTGTTTCTCGAATAATGAGCTGCTGTTTGATAAATTAAAAATCGATACATCCTTTTTACAATATCTATTAATGCATCACTTTGAAATGGAAACTGCAGTGAACATCACTGTTTTCTTGATTTTGATCCTTTAATTACCGTTAAAATAATAACCGTTCAATATTTTGAGTCGTCCTACTGAATATATCAAAAGAGATTTTTTATAGATAACACGCCATTTTGAAGAAAATAAGGAAATAAATGAGGATGCAGTTTCAAGCATCATAAACTACTGAAACTGACTGAAAAAAATAAACACATACATTTTTACATCTGTAATTCATTCAAACAAGTTACTGCCTCAGTTAGGAAGAGACGTTTACAAGGAAAATTGTAATGAATTGTTGAATGAAGGCCAAGCTAACTATCACTATTCATTTGCATAAGAGCTTGTGGGGGAAAAAAGGAAGGCTCGTAAAAAATTAAGTTTGTTCCAATCACCCAAAAACTTCCAAGACCGCAGTGACCTGACGGTAAGGTCTCGGCTTATGAGCCATAGGTATTCTGTTTCGAGACTCAATTTCACCAAAGAGCCGTCGTGTAAGCGTTATGTTGTACATTAAATACGTCAGACCAAGTCTTGACCCAGTGGTGTGGTGTGGAAAGGCATCATCTGGTTGGGAATCAAAATTACAATATCCGTCCCAAAATAGTCCACATTTTGCTTTACTACGGGACGTTAATATGACTAAACTAATTTAGAAAATTTTACCATGTTGGGACACTCTAAAAGATTGAGATATACATGAAAATAGACTCTCTCTTCACAGCACTTGTCGCATTACGAGCGAGTAAAGCCGAACACTGTCGATTGTTACATTCCTTATTCCTATTTTTATGTCTTTTGGTAATAATAAATGCAAGTACTGTTCTTTTTGGGCATCTCAATATCAATTTGTTACCTACCTTTTGAGTTTTTCATGAAATAGAACATTGTCCTAGTTTTATTTATTAGGTTGGTGCGTATGAAATGTCGGATTCTCTTTACATGCGGACGTTTGTCTCCCTGTTTTCGTTATACTTTTGTCTTTGGCATAACCTCATTCATAGTCGTATTGTCCATTGCCAGAGACTCATTTCAGCAAAATAGGTTTTCTCGAAGGTCTTCCCTTTTGTTATTTCTTTTGAGTTTATTGCCGATATGAATTCTGCCGACATTCGCGTCATTTTCTTATATGAGTACAAACTTGGTAATAGTGCTGCAAAAGCTGCACGCAACATAAACCAAGCGTTTGGGGAGAATACGGTTAACGATCGGAAAGTGCAGCGTTGGTTCGAAAAATTTCGGACTGGCGATTTTTCACTGCAAAATGAGCCGCGCGGAAGACCCAAAACGTCTGTGAAGAATGATGACCTGAAGGCTCTAGTGGAAGCGGATCCAGCCGTATCCACGAGGGAACTTGCTATCAGGATGAAAGTTGACCATACAACGATATTGAGACACCTTTCTGAGATTGGCAAGGTTAAGAAGATGGACAAGTGGGTACCGCACGCACTGACAGAGCGAAATAAGCTGGAACGAACTGGAATATGAAGTTTTGCAGCATCCACCATATTCACCGGATCTCTCGCCGACCGATTTTCATTTTTTCAAGCATTTAGAGCTGTTTTTAAGGGGCAAACACTATGAAAATGAAGACAGTCTAAAAAACTCGATATCAGAGTTTATTAATTCTAAAGACCAAAATTTTTTTAAGACAGGCATCTACGCTTTAAAATCTCGTTGGGAGAAGTGTATTGAAGCGAATGGAGCATACTTTGATTGAATAAACAGCTTTTGAAGAAAGATATGCAGTTTTATACAATCACTTAAGAATCCGACATTTCATACGCACCAACCTAATACCTAAAGAATTGTGCTTGATTCCATCACTTTTGCTGATTATATTTGCAAAAACAGAAAATATATTCTTTTTAAACATGGTCTTATAATTAATACGTCATTAGAGAGCAGCATATGTTTAAATGGTCTCTAAATAACTTTAGATATTAAAATATTTTAACTTTTATTCAAACCCCGATCCTATTCATATTATTTAAAAAAAGATTGTTGATTTACTTGTTTTTTATAGAAAACATTTTTTTTTTTACTTCTATGACTAAACTTTATTGAGTAATTATTTCTTAAATATCTCAATTTTAGATTTTTTTTTAGCTTCAATTGCAAAGAAAATAAGTTACTGAATGAATTGACACTATTTCTTAGAAAATAGAATTGACTGCGAATAGTGTATACATATATTTTGTTCGAAAACTACATTCGAACATTGTTAATTTTTGAGTTTATTTTAATTGTTAATTGCTATGTTTAGAGCTTCAGGATAGTAATCAGTAACCAACATATTTTGAATGCAAGATTTTTAAAATATAAAAACTTCCTTTCAGTTTAACAAGATTAAATTTGAAGTAGACAAATCAAGTTTTCCTGAAAGAACGTTTTATTTTTAATTCCACTCCCATCTTTGAGTGATTTCAATCATTTTTTGAGAAAAATAAAAGATGAAAATAATTACTTTTTTCCCCTAGATGTGTAATTTGATTAGACATCTCACAGAAATTGATTAAAAAATATAAACGAAAAAACTTTTGAGAAAAATTAGAGTAGAAATATATCATGAAATGGAGGAATGTAAATTTACTAAGTTCGAATTAGATGGAGATATTTCTAGAAGAGTTCAAGAAATATTTCATAAAGTGTATGGAAAAAAAAAACTTGAACTCAATTAATTAATAAGATGAGTTTTCTTTTTCATTTTAAAAGGGATTTCTTTTTCTTCTGAGGAAATTTGTCTGAAATATTATTTAGAAATAGATTTGTGAGCATGTTTGTTGGAATCGATAGATGAAAAAAATTAATTTAATTCAAATATAATGTAATTAAACATTTTAAATTGATAATGTATCTGCATGTGTCAATATAAATTATATTACTATGTGCATTTAGATTTCTTATATATTTCAATATTTCAGGGTTTACATGCCACTACTCAAAATATTGAAATTTTAAACTTCTTCATGAAAATTTCACTAATGGATTTCAAATTTAGATAATATAGTTATGTAATCAAAAAAAAATAATCAAGTGGCATACAGCTCCAAAGCGTAGTCCACCGCTAATCATACTTTTAATTAGATAATGTAGCTATGTAAAATATGTACATAAAAAATTTCACTAATGGAAGACAAATTTAGATAAATTAGATATGTAATCAAATGTGGCATACATAAGCGTAGTCATAGTCCTAAGCATAGTCAACTTTTAACCATACTTTTATTTGAAGTTTCCATTTTGCAATTCCAGAAAAGGAATCTAGTGATAATCTTTATTCGCTGTTTACAACAGATGGATGACAGAGAATGTAAAAGTGATTTGCGCAAGATAATGGCTTCCGAGCTTTGGTTGTTCTCAAATGAAGCTTTACGGATTCATCGGCGAACAACTGACATGCCGATCTTACTTCGAAGTATTCTTTCCCATAACCCTATACTTCAATATGAAGGAAATTAGAGAGTATTGTCTCCTCCAATCTTTCTGGCATATTTTTCAAATAAAGATCTTATTCCCCTTGTTTCATACATAATTGTAGGTCTTCGATCTGTCATTCAATATTGCATAAAATTGATTGATGATAGTTACAAGAAAAAGAGCTTGGTGCAAATCTAGAATTTTTACTAATTCGTTTGGAAAAGTATATATTTTTAATTATTTTTTGACAGCCGACTGATAAAAAAATTTCACACAAATCTAAAGTTGTAGACACAAGGTAGCATACCGAATTTCATTGATTTAAACCATTGCACTTATGAATTTTTGTATTCACATTCATGCGAAAGTGAAGACCGACAGATGTCCAATCTTTTTAACAAATTTTATTCAAAGCTTGATACTCGCTTTTATTTTAGATTTTCTACTCAGTTTGTTAGATTATTTTTAAGATTAAGTTTCTACCAAGTTTTGCCCACTTAGCTTTTTGCATTTTATACTAGTTATTGAAGTCACGTGCACTCAAACAGCCAGTCAGATACATTTCTTGTAAATTGATTTCATCTAAAATAATTTCATCCAAAAATTTGATAGTCATCGACAAATTCTGTCTTAATTTAATTCATTGAATTTTAGCCGTGTAGTTAAAGTGTATTTGTTCAGAGAGGAAAAAACAGCTATAAAAATAAACAGACAGAAATGCGTTTTTCGAATTCAGGGAGAAATTCGAATTCGTGTTTTAAAACGTCAGACTCTCTATTTCGCATTATATCACTCTACACTTTGTATCTGAAAAAAAAATAAAAAGGTTATGTAATGTTCTCCTTTAGAGATTTGCAGAAATGGCCAACTTGTCAAATAGTCATCTGCAATCTTGCATAGTGCCTAGAGTCACTATTTCTCATCGCAGCTAAATTGCTTCATTTGATGCTCCATCTATTTTATCATATTTTACAAAGCAGCCTGAAACAGAAGCGGCGACAGAAGGGTAACAAATAGTTGCGAACACATCACAAATTTGTTGCTCAAGTAAAATTTATCAATGTCAATAACAGTCGCTTATCGAACACTATTTGAAATCCGTCTGAAGCAGGCGCCATTGAAAATGTCGAGAGTGAAGGAAAATCGAAGATCAAAAGTGGTTTCAGAATAGTGAAGAATTTATGGAAACTTATATTATGAATTTTAGTTTATTATTCTGAAATTATATACAGAAAATTATTGCCTATTTAAATTTAAATTTACAACTGTTATGGATATTATAATCAAATAGCGTAGATGTTATGAACTATATTTTTTTAAAATTCGTAATATTAGTTCACACCTTCCCTATAATATATTTTTATATATAATATTCGAATTTTCAGTCGTTAATAAAAAAACTTTTAATCATCCATTCAAGTTCAAATGCATTTGGGTGATGCAGGATGACTAATATTAATACCATTTTTTTTTTCAAACATTAACTCAAGCATTAATTCAAGATTTGTTTCAAGCAGTTCTATAGGTATAAATGTATATAAAATTAAACAATTATATTGCAATCAAATTTTCACTCCTTTCCTGGCTAATTGAACATTTTGACTCACATTATCAATATTTTAGCTCACTTCCACAGTATTTTCACTCACTTAAAAATAATTATTTGTTAAATTGAGTGCTCTGGTTTTGGGATAATTTCTTTCGAATGATTTAACAATCAATAATCAGTTAATATTCAACACTTATTTATTCATTAAGAGAACTAATACCTGGCATTGAATAAAAATTTATATTATAATAATGATAATAAAGCATAAAACAATTTAAAAATTAAAAGAATAATATTTGATTTTAGTGATGTTATAACGTGTAGAACTCATTTTCAAAGATTTCAAGGTAAAAACCAAAGCAGAATGGCTTTCTGGAAAGTAAATTTTTGTCATAATGAATATCAAATAAAAAGGAATATTAAATATCTTTAAAAATTAAAACTTTTTATGAGTGTCAGTAAACTTCCAAGTTTGACTGAGATTTGCTTAACACTTTTATTCCAAACACATTTTTTTTTTTTTTTTTGCAATTTAGCACTTTAATGAAGTCTTCTGAAATTCAAAGACAGTGTGAAAGCTATTTAACATTAAAATGACAATTTTATATAGAAGTTAAAAACCGCGTTTATTTTAAGGCAATATTCTTTTCACATTTAGAGGTAACAACCCAACTTGCTTTGATATCGGTTTGTTATTAATTTTTTTTTTCTAAATTAAAGATTAAGAAAAAACATTTTTATTTCCGTAGTGACAACGTCTTCCGTATAAATTAACCATAAATTTGAAAAAAAATAAAACCGTTTCAGAGAATGCAAAACGTAAACAGCAGAATTTTCACTTATTTCCAATAAACTATTTGACAGTGACACTGGCCCAGAAAAAAAGTCGTCCTTAAACCTAATTTGGGAAAGTAGTAGGATGCGACTCCAGACTCTATGTCAAGGACTGCTCGCCATGCTCTTGATAGATATAAATGGACTTGATCTAGCGACTGCCAGTCCCCTCCCCTTCGCCCGTTGAAGAATTTGCGCCGTTTGTGACAGTTTAATCCTTTTTGTTCACAGGCCAAAGTGATTTATGCGCGCTTTAAAGTACGTGTCCCCGCGGAAATGTTTTAAAGTGTCTTCGCTATGACTCCAAGTTCTGGTAGATTGCAAGCCAATGGCAAGGCTGGGAGAATAGAGATTAATGACGTCTATTGGCTTAATGGTATTTGGCAATCATCGGGGTATATTCTTTTTCTTTTGTTCTTCTTTGGCATTTTTTTTAATCTTCTAAGAAATGCCGGGTTCGGAACATCATTTGGATTTTAAGAATGCATCTGAAAGGAGATTTAATTGTGAGGTCTGTCTTGTGTGCTGAATGGGAAATTTTCAAGGAGATCATCTAGAGGTGACTTTGAGGTCAATGGATTTTGATATCTGAAAATAAAATAAGAATCTACCCATGCATTTGCAGAAAAAATATCTTCAACTGCGGAAAAAAAAGATTCATTTTAAAAAATAAAGCTTATTTGGAGCATTAAATCATAAAGCCACCTTACTTGACGCTGTGAATATTTAATTTTCGATTGTGATATCACAATTCATTTTCTGGTCACTGAATGGCATCATTTATGAGATTTTAGATTTGATTAATTTCTGTAGTAAATATGATTTAAAATATATTTTTTTAGATAAAGCAGTTTCAAAATGAAATATGTATATATATTTTCTTCCAATGAACTTGCATATATTCTTCTTTTAACCTGAGCATAAAGTTTAAGCATAATAATAAGCATAAGAAGCTGCATTTGCAAGTACTTCAATAGAAAGGGAATGACTAGCTCTTGAACATTGAACATCTTGTATTCAGTTATATAACAGGATTATACTAAGGTTAGGTCTACGTACCTTTGTGTTAAAGTATAAACACCAAATCTCATGAGATTTTTTTATGTGTCTACGCTTTTCCAAATCTTCTTGTGGTTGCTCACTGGTATGAGCTTTTTGCGGATAAATCAGTTATGACAGCATCAATTGCGATACTAAAGATAATTTTGTCCCTTTCAAGGATGAACACACTACGTTCCCTTGGATTTTTTTGCCTGTAAACAGAAAAATGAAATAACTCCTGTCAAATTCTATATGTTCTTACACCGAACTCCCAGAGGACACATTGTAGTTAAGGATAAGATTCTTATGACTCAATCACAGTTCTTGTCAATGTTGCTGAAGCGGCAATCTGGTCATTCAGTATTTATTTTCGAATGCTTTAGAGGGGGATGGAGAGTCAGTAATATGGCTATGTTCCTACATCGGTGAGAGTCCATATTTTATAAAGGACAATTAAAATGTTTTGTCTTTTAATGACTTACCTATAAGACCGCGATATTCACCGAAGAAATATTGACATTCTACAAAAATATGAAGCAGGCATTTATTTCCTCATTTATTGCAAATATGCTTTTTTTATTGTAAAACTTCATCAAATAGAGTAGAGAGATTGGTGAAAATACTTTGGCTCATAAGTGATTAAAAATTTAAAAAATGAGTTACAAAATTTAATTTTTCACACAGCTTTTATCACAAGAAATGATTCATGTACTCACTCCAACGTGGTTGCCATTTTGCATCTGTTTTGCAAAATTTGTTCCACTACTAATTATCAGACAAGACTACGCCGGCTTCCTGGCATAGGTGTAGAATGTCTTCATTATCTGGGCGTGTTGGGTCCGCATTCCGGTTCGGGTATGGTTCTTCTTCTTCTTCTGTGTTCTACATATTAGGTGTATGAATGTTCCCCCCTGAAAAAGGAGTTGTGCAAGTGAATGTGATGCTTCAGTAGCTAAGGAGTACTCTTGACACTAGTTGGTGGTACTGAAAAAACAAGAGAAGCTCATTTTGGTTTATATCACTAACAAATGATTGACACCAGGCTTGTAAAGTGCTATAAGTAACAACACCAGACAAAAATGCATTATCTGTCAATGTCTTCATTATAATAATTTTTTATTCAAAATGTCTTAAAAGAATGCAACCAAAGTTTAGTCAAGCCTATTTAAACAAGTTTGATATAGGGTATTTATCTTAAATATTGTCTAGTTCTTTTCAACTTTGGTCCTTATCAGTCACCTATTCTTAAAGTAAACCCCAGGTAACTAAACTGTTCTGTTAAGGTAAACACATAAACCGCTATATCTTCTTAATATGAGAAAAGTCGTGAATAAAATAATCCATTTGGTTTCAATATTATAAGACACAGTTGTAGAATTATTACTTCTTAAAGTGAATTATTGTCTTTCTATTAATGAATTATTGTTATTGTATGATTTAAAAATCATAGAACCAGAATCTTAAATAATGATATCAAAACAATTAAACATAGACCTCGAATAAATTATTTTTACTTTCACATTACGATGCACTTACTGGCATTTATATTTTTTTTAAAGTCAATGTAAGCATTTATTTTCTCAGAATTTTAATTTTGTTTTAAAATATACTATAGATTTTTTTATTTATGGATAAATATGGATATCATAACATATTTCATTAAAGATGCTTTGAAATTTAAAATACTACGTGTTAGAATTAACTACTTTTATAGGATATTTTATATAATTTATGCAAGATTCAAAAGATAGATTTTAGATTAAAAACTCATAAAAATGAGTAATGATTAAAAGAGAGCCTTTTGGTTATAAATCAATAAAATTCATTAAATATAAAATTTAATTCATTAACTTTATATGCCTTATGGTATAACATCTTCATTATTTAATGGAAGTTGTTCTTCATTGTTAATTAAAGAATTTAACAATTTCTTTTACTAAAGTGAATTTTTACTCAGATAATTAATGAGCTATTAAAACTTTAAGATGAAAAGAAATAGATTTCCCCTAAAGTATATTAAACAAATTGGAAGAGCTATATCTGGATTTCCATTTAATTAATTGATAAAATGTTTCGTTCCTTTTTCCATAAGAAACTTATTGCCAATTAGTAAGCTTTAATTATGTTTAAAACTGGAGTACTCAAGTTTAAATATTTTGAATGAATTTTATTTATTAAGTATGCAAGTTAAAATGTCAATCAAATTTCAATATATTACTTATAATTATTATTTCATTTTATATAATTAAAACAATACACTTAAAAACTATTTTTATTGTTCAATAATGATTATTTTATTCAATTCCTACTACTAGTTCAATTATACACACACACACACACACACACACAGTCAATGCCTCCATTGGCATCATTCAAATATTTCAGAATTTATGCCGTGAAGGAAGAATACAAGTTCAATTCTTAGAAAATCATTATTTTTTAATACTTAATAATAATTTTGATAATTATTTATAAAAAGTAGCTAAAATAAATAAAAATCTTTTTGTTGCACTAGGTAAAATTGGAATTCAATTTTATGTGTTAGTTGAATGAAATGTTAATTTAGACACATATGTTCTAAATACAGTAGACTAAATAATAACACGCAACTAGTAAAATACAAGTTCTGGTCTCTCTTTATATAATGAGACAAACATAGTGCTCTAGACGATATACAACGCAACTTTTTTATTAATTTTAATAAAATTCTTATCTCAATTTCATAATTATCTTTAATGGTGAAGTTTCATCCCGATTTTTCAAGCTTCATCTTTGCCATGAGAACACGGAGTATTTTTCCAGAAATAATTGGCTATTAGAACATTTTCAAAAATGAAACAAAATTTTGGTTCATCACGTCATTTTTTATAATTTTTATTTTCTTTTATGACCATAACTTTCACAAACTTTTTTATAAAGGAGGCAAATTAACCTTTTTGCAATTTGGAGTGTCAAATTTTATGAGAGGTGATCCAAAAAAAGTTTACAAAGCAAAGGAAAAATATTTTATTCTCAATAGGTACAAATAGTAATTTAGACATATGTGGAAGTCACATCTCTATATGTTGGCCAAACCAGCTGAGGAATTTATCACACTGTTAGACATATTTTTTATCTCGTCTTGGTAAAAATCAGGTCCGCGGCTATTAAACCAGTTCATGGTACCCTTTTGGACATCACCTTCTGATATGAGCCTTCTTTTCGAAAGTGTTTCCTTAATGCCGGAAAAAGAAAATATTGACTGAGAGCCTGTATGGGAGAGGGGGAGGTGACTCCAGACCTGCGGCTTAACTGTTTCCACCAATCTTTCTGTCCACGTCAAAGAACGACACCATTTCGCCACATGCTGTCTATTCATTGCTTCGTACCCGTACACATCAACATTTTTTCTGTGAATGTCCGATGAGTACACATTCTTACTCATAGAAATCGTATAATGGCTTGCATCTCTGTGCGAGATTACTTTTCTGGACGTTTTGGCATTACTGTCGCTGTTTCAGGTGTTCGTACGAACACTATCTGCTCGAACGTCTGGTTTAGACAATTAGCAAGATCTATCTTCACTCCGGGTAACAATATTCCTACCCACAAATTGTTCTTTCAAAATACTGCTGCTTGTAAACTTTTTTGGATGACCCATCATATGTACACAAATACATGATAGTTAAATACTTGCCAACATTCCGTTTATTGAGGGAAATATCATTACTGTCAATAAATTATAAAATAAAAAAATATGTGTTTTTTCGAATATGAATCTCTATATTATTAATTATCCCATTAAATATTTTCCAGACAATATTTATTTAACTATGTTTCTTTTATGTTTGTAAACACTGAATTTTGTATTAGATCTGTCCGCTTATTCTTTGTTAAGGCAATTTGAAAATTGCACGCTCTGATTGACAACTAATTCTCCTTGTATTTTTAGAATTTAATCATAATTTATTCAAATAATTTATAATATTACTAGCTGGTACCCGTCGTGATGCTGACACAGACGAAATAAATTTGGAAATATCGTTTAAAATTAAAAATAACTGTCTTGTTTAATTAGGAATAATAGAAAGATTAAAATTTATTTTCGTATCGGAAATGAATACATTCATTGAAATTGAATGATATATAAATTAAAAGTGTAAAGAATATTTATTCTTTTTTTTTTACTTTATCATTCAAGAGCTTTAGGGTAGGCAATATTTTTTGTTTTTCCGTCTTCAGCAGAAACAAATAATATTCTTGACTGTCCAACTCGTAGCATCCAGCATACAGCTGGTTATCTGAAAAAATATTTATTACATCTAAAAAACGTTTTAGGTTCAGTCCGCACACTCGAAGTGATTGGCCTTGCGCCTTGTTGGTGGTCGTCGAGCGCTCTCTTATCGTTTCTCATATGTTTATGAAGATTGATTTGGTTAAATTCTAGATGCTGCGCTGTTTGATCACTCAAAAAAGTCACGAACGTTTTTAACATCTTGAATTTATTATCTTTTCAGAATATTTTGTGTGTCCTTGGCGAGTTATTTTGACAGTAATCCTTGGTTAATAGATGCGGTTAATATATCCGAAAATATTTTGTATGTATTTGATAATTGTACTATGCCTATAACCCTCCCGTGAGTGCAAGTAATAAGTATTCAAAGTTTTATCGCGATCATATGAGTGGCACGGCAGTGCATAAGAGACATACAGGCAAACATTCATTTTTATTTATATAGATTAGCTTAAACGTTTTATAGTCTAAAGCAGAGGTGTCCAAACTACGGCCCGCGGGCCAAACCCGGCCCGCCAAGTGATTTTATACGGCCCGCGGAGGGTTTTAAAACATAATAATGTTTTCGCCCAAACCTTTTCATTTTCATAAAGGTATATCGAAAAACTACGTGGCCAACAAAACGGAGTTGTTGTACTTGACCAAACACAAATGTCTATCGCGCTGTTAAGTTATAAGACTAAATAAAAAAAATATATTTCGGTATTTCAAAAGTGATTTTCTGATTTGGACATGAATTCAAAAGAAATTCGGCTGTTCCAAAATCCATTTGATTGCTACGTTGCTGAAATTTCATCCAGTTTCAAATAGAAATTATTGATCTTCAAGCAAACGAACAAATCAAGGACAAATACAAGGAAGGAAACTTAATAGATTTTTATAAATATTTGGATGCAAAAGAGTTTCCAACTTTGAAGAAATTTGCTCGTAAATTCATTTTAATGTTTGGGACTACTTACGAGTGCAAACAAACTTTTTCTCGGATGAAGTATCTCAAATCAAAATATAGAGCAAATTTATCTGATGATCATTTGCAGTCATTGCTTATGATTGGTGTAACAAAGTTTGGTCCCATCTATAAAGACATTCTTCAACAAAAAAAAAAACAGTTTCATCATTCGCATTAGATGTTGCATGAAAATATTTCAATTTATATAAAATAATTATACTTTGTTTGTTTAGTATTTTGTATTTTGAAGTTACAATAAAATAGTATTAATTAATAGTATTTAATGCTACTTTACTCATAAGGATATTTTTTAATTTGTATATACATGTGGCTCGTATAACATGGATCTAATTTCGATCCGGCCCGTGCCGCGAAAAGTTTGGACACCTCTGGTCTAAAGCATAATTTAGCTTTGAATCCACAGAAAAAAATACAGCATATTTCATAAGATTTATACTAAAAAGTTAAATTATAAGACTATAAAGATGAAAGTAATTAAAGGAATAATTTTTACTTTTTGTGTTCTCCAGTAAAAATGTATTATTGTCATGTGAGAACATGATATGTTTTCGCTTTATGATTTTAGAACATCAAAATGTGAAAGAAGCAAATTGTAGAAATCTCCAATTGTGAAGACAGCAAATTGTTGAAACCTTAAAATGCGTATACAACAAACTGGCTATTTGTCCCTTTTTTATTTTTAGTCGGTTTTCATTGTACAGCTTTTGAAATATCTGTCGACCGCTGTTGTAATTTTTCTCTTTAAAATCACAGTGTCATTAAGCATAGTTTTAACTAAAACTTATTGTTGAGAATTAAAGTTTATTTGCGCAAATACAAATGTGCATTAATTAATCCTTCGTTTTCTTTGTTTCCTTTTCTTCTTTCTTTGTTTAAAATATGATACATAAAGGCAGCTGAAAATTTCAAACAAGTATCATTTTTACGAATCATATAGAGCTAAAAGAAATGTATCATAATTATTATCTTTTTTAATAACTTCAGCACTATTTTATGAAACAATAGATCATTCAGAAAACATACTCTCGGTTTTTTCAAGAAGTCGAGCTTTAAAAACAATATTTCTTTTCCTCTTGTTAAAATGGCATATATTTTAAATCTTCTCAAATTAACAAATTGATGCAACGTGAAAATAAATTTACTTAAGCAAAAATTAAGAAATTTTTATTTTCTTTAAGGTTATTTCAAATATGATAACACGAATTTCTGCTTTTTCTTCTTTTTTTTTTGAAAATAATTGTATTAATTAAAAACTTTCAAATGTGAATGGAAATAAAATGCTAAAAAATATTTTTTTTAATAATTATCTTTAAAAACAGCAGTGATAATTATCAAATAATAATTGTATGGACAAAATTCTCACGTGTTTTTAAAAGTATAAAAAAATAAAATTACCTTTTATTCTTCACTCTTTTGTTTACTATGGTTAATTAGTGTCTATCGATGATATTCCATAGTTAGCTTTAAGGGTAATATTTCCATTAATTAGTTGTTTGTTCTTGTATTAATTATAAATTACCAGTATAAAAAGTGTTGTGGTGAAGTTTAATTTGAAAAAAAAGATCTTAAAATCAAGGTGTTGGTTGAGTACTTCTTAAGATTTTAGATATTCGTTGTTTTTTTATGTCATACCGATTTTTTTTTGTTTTGTTATTTGAATATTTTTTAATTCCACCTAATTTTTTTTCCTCTGGCATCGAAGTACGAGAGGGGATAAAAAAGTTTAGAAGGCAAAATAAAATGTGTTATTAACAATAGACCCAGGACGCAAATGTTAATGACGTGGCGATAATTTCTCTATATAATCACCAGATTTGTTGAGTCATTTCACCTCTATACCAATTTGTTTAACCCGTCTTGCTAATAATCAGGTCCTTGGCTACTGAACCAGTTCTCAGCACCTTTTTGAACATCACCATCTGATATGAATCTTGTTTCGGATAAGTGTTTCTTCAATATTCGGGGAAAGGAAATATTCACTAGGAGCCAAAGCGGTGCTGTATGGGGGGTAACTCCAAACCACCAACTTAAATGTTCCCAGTATTTTCTATGCCCTCTTTAAAAGAGCGATGACATTTCAAATTTTGTTTTCTACTAATTGCTTCCCCATAATTCCAATGATTGGTCTGTGAATGTCCACAGGAGATACATTCTTGACCATGGACATACATTCTTGGCCATAGGCATACATTCTTATCCATGGAGATAAATTCTTGGCCCAAAGAAATTGTATCGCCTACAACTTTGCAACACTTCTCCACAAGTCTTGCCATTACTATCATTGTTTCCAGTTGGCCAGTCTAAGACAAGTAGAGCTATTTCTCTCCACTCTGGGTAACATTATTCTCATCTACAATTACTACTTTTCAAACACTCCTGCTTGTAATCTTTTTTGGGATCATTCCTCTTCTCGTTCGTGACAGCTTATAATTGCCTTTCTTCGCATGCGCCGTTGCATTATGATATAATTTCATTATTATTTAATGATTATGGTCATAAGCAAAATGTATTTTTTTAGTTTTAACAAACTGAGAAACCTCTATAACAAAATTAGAATTATGATATTTTTTAAAAGGTTTGAATAATATAATTTCTAACGTTTCTCATTTTACTTATCTAAAACAGTTTTTCAAAAAATATTCCATGAAATTTATAAAACTTTTTTTAAGTACTGAACTTCAATAAACTTAAAATCGATTGCCGGAGCTCAAAATTAGAGTGAAAAGTTTAAATTACGCATTAATACATTCGGTTCATAATTTTTTAACAATATTCTGGACGATAAAGCTGATTTCATAGGGTAAAAGTAGCCTAAAATGATTGATGTTGTAACTTGGAAAGACCTGCAGACCTAGGCGTCTTCTTCCTCATCTTACCATACTTCGTACTAACGATATCTAGTGCAGCAAAGGTCTATTTTTCCCAAACCTGGCATTAATACAAATAAATTTATTGTATATAATATACTTTAATTTTTGCAAATTATAGGTTTATTAAGATGACCCAATATTAATTATCTTAGAAGGCAGGTTGAAATTTTCTTTTTTATTGAAATGTATATCAAGAGGGAAAAAGCAAACAATTGTGTTTAATAACATCTATAAATAAGTTGTGTTTTTGGAGCTTCAGATAACAACTGATATGCCTTGAATGTAACTATTCAAACGTTAAGTGAGGATTGTGGTCTGTAAGACCACTGGCGATTGATTTTTGGTCACCATTATTTTATTTTTAGTTCAATTGAATGGATTGCTTTTAGCTTCACTATTTCGTGATCTTCAATACGCGTGCACTTTTTCAACCGGTTTCAGCAGGTGCTTTATAATGTAATTCAGTTATTTCTTTGAGTGACGTCTCTAAGACCGTGTCTCCCTATTAGTGTCGCAGTGATAAGTAAGGCTTGGCAGGTGGCGGTGGACTTGGGCCCCGAAATATCATCCGACTACTGCTCCTGTTATGAAGATGTGCTCCAGAAACTTAAATGATTCAAAAAGTGATTGTAGTGATGAGGATAATTGCAGAGAAGATTTTTCCCATAAAAGTTCGCATCCAACTGATTCTGATAGGAATGTTCAAACATAATCAGTTTTTTAGTGGAATGCATTTTGTGAAAATTATAAAATATATTAAAATACCAAGATAGCTATATACCGAAATTATACGTTGATTATTATACTAATTCTTAACCATTATGTTTTAAATGCCTTAGAAAACCATGCTATGATAGTCACATAAGCCGATTAAGAAGATGTCAATTTTACCCATCATTGTTTTTGTTTCTTATAATTGCTGAATTTTACATGAAATTATATAAATATGATTTAAAAAGCAAAAAAGTAATATTATGTAAAAGTAAAAGGAAAGTTATTTATTGCGACTCGCAATTTGAGAAGAAAATGTATGCCCCAACGCATTTACTGTTTTCGATGATACTGCATTTTGGAAAATTTCTAAAACATATCTATATATCAAGAACCATATCTGCAAAATGTATGAGCAGTTTTTCATACTAATTCATTTATAAGAAAATTCTTTTTGAGTATAAATTAAATGCGGTCTCGTAAACCGCACCTCACCAGTTAAGGGTTAATGTCGGGATGTTAAAAAATGATTGTTATACATACAATCGATCATCACCATTATAGAAAAACACAATATTCTCTGTAATAATCTCAAAATAATAATTTGTTTACTACAACAATATATGTACTCGAAACTAATACTATCTAATTAATTTTCCTTTTCAAAAAAAAAAAATCCAAAGGGAAAATCTCAAAAAGCTTTGTTATCCTTACAATTAATCTTCGTCGTAATAGAAAAAACACAATATGTTGTGTATTAATCTCAAAATAATATGTTTACTAAATCAAATGATAATTTGTATATTTTCCATATGAAATACCAATCCTTAGTGGACAGTAACAATAGATCAAATGATAGCTCCTGATCATATGCAGAAAACTGATTCCACACAACATTTGCAATAACATCTGTTACGAAATACACACGCACAGTTTTCTCAGATAGAGTGACAGCCGGGATAAAAGGAAGAAAAAAATGAGCAAATTATTTCAATACAGTTCATGCCATCTTACCAAGCTTGAGTTGGGAACTGCATATGCATCATTCAATCTCAACATGTAACAATTCGAGCATTAAGACAACTGGTTGCCTGAGTGGAAACGGAAAAGCATCGGGAAGAATTTTTACGAATTATATTAAAGGAATGTCACATTCACAGCTTGTGCGCTATCCTCTCTTTCCCCTTCGATGACTGGTGCAATACTGTGAATGAATTTGATCGCAGATAGTAAGTGATGCGTAAAACCTAGAAACAAAATGTTTTCGAGGAACTTTTATTCGAATATATCTAAATATATAAAAAAACAATACAGCTAATATGAAATATTGGATGTAAATATGTATAATTAATAAGAAATTAAAGAAAAGCACAATAAAGAAAGTATATTTGTGTGAGATAATGCACTGATTACTTAGTTTCTTTCTTTTTATTTTATGCTAGTCTTCTTTGTCGGTCAGCTAGCTCTCTAAGAATTTAAATGTTATATATTTTGTTTAGTTCAAAATATCAATAGATTTTCAAAAAATTATTTCAAACCCCAAATTTTGAGAATCATAAAACTTATATTTTGTTATGGAAACTACACATTGTTCTTCTCATAGTACTACGCTGTAAATCATGTCGATGCTGCTACATTCAGAGGTGACTGATAATATAGTTGATGCTGCTACTATATTATTAGTGGCTGGGTTGTCGGCAGTATGCAAGAAGTACTATGGTATGTTTTCAAATTTTTCAATCAGCTCTCATCTGATTTTATAATTAAGTTCAAAATTCAATGATTAAACACAAATTAAGACAAAAAACTTTATTTTGCCGATGCAGATGATGTTTCTTTTAAATGGAAGTACAAGAAACAGAATTGTTTGTCATTGATGAACATTTGGTGAAAGATTTTTTGCTATGTATTCTAAATCTCAAAAATATAAAATTAAAAACTTTGGTTTATCAGAATATTCAGTCTTGTCTTAATATTCACAACAATTTCTTACTCTTAATTATTCATTTGTTTTTCTTTTCTCTTAATATTATTTTCAGAGGATTCTGATGTAGCATCCCCAGTACACCACGAGAGATTTGTACTTGAGTCAACCACCACCACACATGGGGAGTTTTCGGGTAACTGGTTCCAGTTCTCAAGATAATGAATGCGAATCTAACGCCTTATCAACCGGGATATCCCGGCATTTTCTCTGAATAATTTCGGTGAATAAATTTATTCAAAAAAATTATGGAGTCTAAATTTATAGATTAAAATATCTCTACCTCAGTGATGTTTATAATATCATTATTTAGTCAGAAATTATATAATAGCAGATCCATCAACTTTGGGAAAATTTTGGGTGTCGAGTGTGGATTAAAATCGTGTGTTTAGATAAAATAATAATACTCAAATTTTGACACATAACTCAGTCTGAATCACAATAGAGATATGTATTTTCTAATGTAAGTATTTCAATATTATATTAATGAAGAGGACACTTAAGAAGGGTATGTAAAAAAATTCATCTGAATATTTATTGGTTCAATCTGCATAAAGTAAAGTTCTTCAGTTGCCTTTTCATATTTATATATATGTGTGTGCGTGGGAGTGCGCGTGAGTGTAAGTAAGTAAACAACCTTAAGGGATTAAATAATGAAAGCCCATTTCCAGAGTCATCAAAAATTAAATCGAAACTAATTATGTCGGAATCGAAATTAAAATTTAATTCGAAATTAAACAACAAAAAGTTCACGAAAAAATCTAAATGAAATAAAACCTATTTATGAAAAAAATCTAAATTGATATGATTAATTAAACAAAACAAAAACGAAGCTAATTGAATTGGAAACTAATTGAGTGGATTGTTTCAGTTTATGGTTGGATATTTTTTGTAGTTTTATTTTATATATTTTTGTATATATTTTTGTTTTATTTGGTGATGTTTTTAATGTTGCTTTGTTTTCAGAAAACATTAAATTGCATTTCCAAAAAAAAATTAAAGAAAGAAAAAAAAAAGATTTAACATTTCGGAAACTGTTTTTCCCCCCGAAATGAAATTCATTGAAATAAAAGCATTTCTAGTATCTAAAGAATTTGTTGAAGAAACAAAGTCATGCATCCGAAGTGCCACGTAATAAGATTTAACCTTATATTCTGTAAATATTTATGTAGAAGTGTGGTTTCAATCCATGCAATTTTGATATGTAGTCTTAAAATTCAGATATGTTTCTATAGATGGCGTGCATGCTTTTTGCATGCTTACAGTCGCGATATTCGATATGTTTAAATCCAAAATATCAACAAAAACTTTGTTGATATATTAATGAGTTGGACCATTTATCTAAACAGATATTATTTGTTTGATATTTTTTAATTATTAAAATGGAGAAATCATTTACTTAAAAAGCAAATTTGAAATAAAAGTGACTTATATGTCAAAATATATTTTAATCATCATTCATGAAGCTATTCATTTCACAAATTTTTATCACATATAAAGCAAACATAATTCTAAAAAATAATAAAAATAATAAATACCCAAAGAGTTCAACTTAGAATCATTCAATTCCTACTATTAGTTCACCCTCTTTCTCTATATATTTATGTCTTTTCATTTACATATCTTGTTGAAATTTTCAATCTTTAATAAAATACTCAAAATCCATCCACTCAAGTTCAAATACATCTTTAAAAGTTGTAGTGGATGACATTTGATGTCAATACCATTTTTTTTCAAATATCAATTAATTAATTAAATTAAAGTCATTTTTAATGCTTTAAATATAGTTTTAGCAGCTTATAATGAAATTCGAAACCAACAGGCAGTAAAATGAAAGGATTTCAGTATTTTTCACATGAAGGTGAAGAATGCGAGCCCCATTCTTACGAAAATCAATATTTTTTTTATGAATTAATTAATTTTAGTTTTATAGGGGAGAAAACAAATGTCTCTTATATTAGATATTTAGCAAGATATCACTATAAGGAATAAATACCGCCAGTGTCAAAGTGAATAGATCGCTGGAAAAAATATTTCTTTTGCCAATTAATATTGAATTCTGTCATAATGTATATCTAAATTTTTATTAATTGTTATTATTTAGTAAAAGAAAATAAAATAAAAAATTTGTTTGTTGACCTAAGTAGGAATTGACGTTAAATATTTATTTTAAATTGTTTGATATCAGAGAGTTCTATTTCGATAATTAAGATACCGAATCCTAGCAAAGGTGATATATTCTTGTAATACAACTATCCATTCCTATTTTAAATTTCTTATAGATCTCACCAATGATAGTGATATTCTAATTCAATTTTTTGAGTTCAATCAGTTCTGAATTTTTATATTACGGAAAGATAGTTATCCATTAAACACTAACTAGTGGGCCTCTTTACTCAATGGGAAGAAAACACAAGTGGATATAACAAAAAAGCTTGAAATATTTACCTGAATGAAATTTCTTATGTTTATTAAAAAACTAATATTATAATCCATAAGCAGATTTGAGGAAGGCAACGTAAGTTCATTTCACTGATTTTTACATGATAATGACAAGAGGAAATGCTGAATTAGCAGTAAAAAAGAATGCAAGTTTAGAAAACAAAGATAAATTAGTTTTTCTTTATTTCTAAACTCGCAAATCAGCCATCAGGGCAAGAAACACATTAAAAATAACCCTTTCCCCTGTCTGCAAAAAACGGATTTATAAGGTATCCGTCGCTCGGCTTTATTCGTACTGCAGTTTATATGCGGGATACAGGTGAAAGAAGAGACAACTAATTATCGAAAAGCACTTAACCGGTGAAAAATTAGAGGACTTTCAGTATCAACGAATACTAAAACGGCAAATTACCTTCCGCTGTTTGGAGATTTCCTCTGTTTGATAAAGCTGGGGAACTTCTATTTTCTAAATGCAATTAAAAGGAAGCCTTCTGGTTCACGATAGAAAAAAAATCTTTAGTTGAAAACCTTGTTCGTGAAAATGCGTAGATTGTGATATATATACTAAAATGTATCAATTTTTTCTAAAATGAAGGTTTTCAAAGAATGATGTATATTAAAATAAACTAATGATTACTTTAAAAAATATTGTCTTAATTGTATAGCCTTAAATTATTTAAATCCTTTTGTGCATAAAAGCACATAAATTTATTTGTTCAATGGCAATATAATTGCTTTAAATTATTTAAATCTTTATATACATAAAAGCGCCAAAATATATTTATTGCATGACAATATAATAGCTTTAAATCATCTAAACCTTTATATGCAATAAAAGCGTATATACATTTATACATTTATTTATTTATAACAATATAACTTAGATGTTTTTTACGTTCCATTTCAGAGTTACAAGTTTATTATTTTGCATCTGTCTTCGTAATTTTGAAGTGTGAATTTGATGTTGGGAATGGCATCATCATTTTGAAACTACCTTACCACTTAAGCAGAAGGATATTTGACTTAGGCGGACTTGTTCCGCCTACACTATCTCCAAAAGCGGCAATCTGAATTTCCAACCACTCGTAAAGAACTGTTTTGTTTAAAAGTTTTTTATGAAAACTATTGTTCTGAATATGAATACAAATAACGGGAGAATGTGTAAAAATTTACATGTGTTCTGGGTCTTTTAACGCTTTTATTTACTTACTGAAATTAAATATCTACACTGGCTACTGCATCCATCCTAATTAAGTCTTTTGGATTAAATCTGATCAACTAGACCACTGTGACAGCAACTCTGAGGAAAAATTAAGTTTGAGTTCTTAGGAAATCACCTTCCGAGGTAACGCCTCTCCCATAAGAAGCATGTTCCATCATTGATAGAATGCTGCCAACCAAAATCATTTCACCCAAACAAATCACCACTATGACAGCACCTCTGCGGAAAATTAAGTTAGAGTCCTTAGGAAATCACCTTCCGAGGTAACGCCTTTCCCATAGGAAGCATGTTCCGTCATTAATAGAATGCTGCCAACCCAAATCATTTCACCCAAACAAATCACCACCGTGACAGCACCTCTGAGGAAAAATGAGTCCTTGGGTCATCACGTTCCGAGGTAATTCCTTTCCCATAGGAAGTATGTTCATAATAGAGCTGTCAACCCAAATCAGTTTTGTATCCCTTCGAATGGCGAGAACCAATTACCATACTGGAAGCTTTTCATCCTCATTTCTAAAATGCCTTCAGATGGGAGTCATTTACTTAATGAAATGAAATAATACAAATAAATGTTATTTACATCATTCAAGCATTTTTCACTAGAAATAATATGACTGACGGATTATAAAACAGGAAATGATTCATTAAAATAGATATCCTGTGTACTTCAATATTAATTTTTCAAGAGATACAATGCAAACACTGATTAATATAGCAGCTTTGTATAAGTCTCCATGTAAAAGAATTATATCCTTTTATACAATGAATTCTCTTTCTTTCTTTTACCCCATTTCCTTCGGTGTTTTTTTTTTATTTGTTCTATGCGATAAATCAATATTCGTTAATGTTAGACCCAAACAACCGATGGTGAATACAAATACGCTTTTGGAGTGAAAATGTTCATTTGTTGATTGCTGATTCTGAAATGTCTAGAATTTCTTATTGATTTTGACAAAAATAGAGTTAATTTGTCCAGCAATTGACCCAGAAGAGTCATTGAATTATTTGTTGCCAAACGACAATTTTACTCAAAACATTAAAAAATGGGAAAAAATATTGAGGTTTCATATTTAAAGTTAAAAACAATTGTTATTACTAATGATGGGATGATAATATTTCTGTCAATGCTTATTTATTTACCTTTTATGGATCTATATGTATTACATTTTGATCTAGGTTTCAGATATTTTTCTGGCCAACAAGTTTTTAAATTCTCCTTATTTATTATTACAAACTGATGCTATTAAAGAAGATAGCATGATGAAAATAAATTACCAATTAGGAATAATATCCAATTGGAAATAAATTGGAATTTTGGCGTCGTAATTGTTTTAAGAATGCATTCATTGACTTAAATAACATTATATTCTTTACGCTATTTAAATCACTTTCCCAGCTAGAAACATATGTTTTTAATGATCGTAAGTTATTTAAATTATATTGTCACGAAGAATCAAATAAACACACCTTAAGCTTTTAACTAACAAACAAGTTTATTGAAGGAAAGGTGCGAATTGCAACTTTACATGGACGAGAAGTTGCCCACGACTAGTGAGTATCAACTTTTATATAAGAACAGAATATTCTAGAAACAACTAATTTACATAATAAAGAAAGTTCTAGAATGTCCAAAAACATATGGAAACAATAACAAAGGAAACAAGCTAAAAATCCATACTTTAGATATAACAGTCATGGCCAACATCGAACCCACAAACTCTGGATTTGGATCACATGCGTTGACCATTCAGACACTAAGCTCGTGGCAAACTTTCTTTTTGAGGCAACATTTTATTTTGAATAATGATTTTACAGATCAATACTTTTAGGAATAATATCCAATTGGGAATAAATTGGAATTTTGGCATCGTAATTGTTTTAAGAATGCATTCATTGACTTAAATAACATTATATTACACATGATTAATTTTTAAATAATTAGCTCTTCAGTAATACCAGTTTATTTCTTAGTAATGAAACATTTCTTAAACTACGATCTATTATAAACGATAACATTACTTTTTAGTGATTCAGTTACAGTATTTGCAAATATGTAAATCCATGGTAAAAAAATTTGATTACACTTGTACATGTAATATATTTTATAAATGAATGTAAATATTTGGAAACTATATAAGGATAAAAAATTAATTCTGAAGCAATATTAGATTACTAGATTTCAAAAGAGACATTCGAATATGAGATAATTTTTCCTATCCTTTGGTTATCAAATCCATTAACTAGCATTACAGGGTAATTCAAAATTAATATAGCGATTACAAACGGCTAAAACTATTTAATGAAAAATTTAGCAATACGATGAACACATAATGTAAGAAGTACGTCAAAATATTATACAAATACATCATACGTACAAATACATAAATGGTTTATGTGACTTCCTTTGGCCACAAGAATAAGCTCTAGGAGGTAGTCCATTCCACAGCATATATTCGAAAGCATGTCTGCGTCACCTACGCAAGCGCATAATAAACGAGTGTGTTGAGTTCTCCAATCGTTTTGGGAATGGAAAATCATTGCGGAAAAACAGTTATTAGGAAAAATGACGAAATTTCAACTAAAATTTAATGACTTAATATTATATTCAATTTTTTTTAAAGTTCATACCGAAGAGCACATTCTCATCCATCAAAATGTGACAGCAGAATGTCATTAGATACACCTATATTTATCGTTATTAGTAGTTGTGATTTTAATCATAAAAAACACAATGAAATCCATCCATTTGGTTATTGATTAAAAGTAAGTTAACAAATCAAATTGTATGCATTTTAGAAAAGGTTATTCAAAATGAATATTTCCATCACAAATGGTTGTATATATTTAATTTAAAAATTCATCTATAAGATTAAATTAAAATGCAAATAGAACTTCAAACTTTTCCGTGTCTCAAACAGTTAAAGAACTCAAAATACGCATTTGTAATGTGCTTATGTCTGTGGTTGCAAATATGCTTTAGAATGAATGGCGTGAAATGGGCTTCCGCCTAGACATAGTCCATGTGACCAAGGGAAGTCACATAGAAAATCTATGACGTACGTGTATAAAATTTTGAAGTTCCGTCTATATTCTGTGTTGATTTTATTGATTCTTTATTTTTGATTAAATGGTTATAGCAGTTCGGAATCGCTACATTCCTTTTGAATCGCCAGTATATCATATTTATTTTATGGTTCGAAACAAAGTGCGCAAAGTTTTCGAGTTTATACGTTCGAAATAACTTTTTAAATTGAAAAAATACAAGAACGCTTTTAAATATTATCAGTTTCAATTATTGCTATCTATTCATACCACATTGTAAAATAAAGTAATTCGTATGTATGCAAATTCTGACCGTGTACTGGGGATTAAAATCTTGCATCGAACAAAATTAATTAAATGTTGATTATTTTTACTTAAATTCTTTGAGTCATATCCTGTAAAATTCCTTTTCTGCAGAAGAAATAGTAACTTGTCCTTCGATAAGCCTTATAAGAAAAAAATCATTTATTTTGATTTAAAGAAAATTGCTTTTGTAGGAATGAAACGTTATTGGATTTCTTCTTTTCATTTCCTAATACTTTTTTTCTGATAAATTATAAAATAAATTCAATTTTCACCCTGTTATTTTGAGAGTATTTCTTTTCATGTCGAACAATTTTTTTATTCGTTTTAGAAGGAATTTGATGGCGATTAAAGGTAATTGAGTCATCGCGACTTTCAATAAATTGTCTTAGAATTTTTGCTTTGTTAGATGCAATTTATTTGAGAACGTATCTAAATAAAGTTTAGCGAGCAATTTCAATTATTCGAGGAAATATGAAAAAAAGTGTTTCACTTGAAAGTAGTAACATGGAAAGTTTTTCAACAAAAATCAGTGTCTCATAAATGATATTTCAATAACTAAATTACCCAATTTGAACATAACTCAAAATTGGTTATTTAAAATTTATCTTTCCGATTGAATAAGACGAAATTGATTTTGACAACGTCATTAAAAGTATTATTATTAACGTATTCACTTTGCTATTAAAGTATTAAAACGTTAGAAAAAAAATAGAACAGAAAAAACTTTCTAAATTTTGCAGTTTAAATCAATAAATTAATTTCTGAGAAAATAAGGAAATGATTTTTTATATGTTACTTTTAATTTATATTAAATATAAATTAAAAGTAACGTAAAAAACAACATAACATAACATAAAAGTAACATATAATAACTTTTATTAAATTGCCTCTGCAAAAACATCCGTTCTTAGAAAAGTACAGTTATTTGAGATTCAAGCTGTTCAAGTATTGATGATTACTTTTAAAATTATCAGCAGATCAATCAGCAGCTAATATGATGCAATGCCGTTCTTTGATCAGAGTATCGCCATGAAGAGCACATTAAAATGCTGATATTCAGGACTTCTTGACTCAGACTGCTTTAATGGAATAAGAGAGAAACTGTACTATTCTCTAAAAAGGTCAAATATTGTGGAAAATTGATTAATTTTTTAAAATTCAATTTATCTGAAGACTCTAAATGCTTTTTCTGTGCTTGTTGTTTAATACTTAACACCATTTTTATAATTTTGTATTTTATTTAAAATTTGTTTCAAAATTTTACTTGTTTTAATGGTTAACTCTTATTCTATTTTTCACAATTATAAATTCTTGTAAACTATTCTTACAATAAACCGCATAATCTATATCTATATATAGTATAAAATGAAGTCTCCTGAGAGTGGCTGTATGTTGGAATCACAAAAACTCGATAAATAGATAACGGATATGGGAGACATTTATACCATTTTGTAGGACAATTATAAGGAATAGTTTCAGTACATTGAAGTGATATAAAAATAAAAAAGAAGTTTTATAATTGTGATTTCTATTATTCCTCGCAAAAAACTCGAGCTGCGCATGTGCAAAGGGAGCTGTGGTATGCATATGCGATACATTTCTTTGTTTATGCCTGATTTTAAAAAGCTATTCAAATCCCATTATTCCCAAAGAAAGGAAATCTAACCTTGTCTGGAGCTCATTAAATGCCAAATTCCTTATTTTGGTGCTCGATAAGGAAAAAAAAAGGAACAAAGCATTCGGTTAACGAATATTAGAGAAATAATGTCCATATTTTTGACAACCGAAATAACCATTTTTCTTCAAATCGTACTGCAACTTAATTGTGCAGATAGAATGAATTTCCTGAGGAACGAAGTGATTGTTTCTTTGCTGACACAGAAAGACATTTAAATTTGAGACGTAAGAGAGCAAGTGAAAAAACGAACATAAGCTTTAAAACAGTTTTTCTATTGTATATTTTTAATGGATTGTTTTATCTACAGATATATCATATTTTTACTTTATTAAAAGTCTAAATATTTCTGAATATGTTCTATAAAACTTGTTTAGCCCGCCTTGCTATTGTTGAGGATTTCTAAATATATTTTTTATGTTTGCTTGATGTTGCGTGACATGCTCGAGTGGAGGCTAGACTTCTTAAAGCTAATTTTTCTCCATATATGCTATACCACGAGCAACGCCTGCTGGTACTGCGAGAATAAAATATAATGCGTTTTCTATTGAAAGCTGATATAGTAAATTTTTCGGGAATGAAGGAAAAATTAAATGAACACAGAAAAGGTATGAAACAATGTTCTGTTTATTTTAAGTTCCCATATAAAAAATTGCATCATTGCTTTAGGGTATCTGACTATGTTGAAAACACTGGTTATCGACCACATTGGCTAATTTCTTATTATTCTTATTTCTGGTAGATCAAACTTTAACTATTCCAAAGAAATTTATCTTTCCTGGGAAAAGGAAAGCCTTACCTACCATCGAAGGTCACATATTTTTCAGCTAAATTATTTGCATTTAACTTCAATTTTCTATGAACTTTAATTTTCATAAAAAGACTCCACATTTAAAAGGATATTTAAGAAACCAATAGGAGTATTTACATATAAAATTTCAGCGTGCGTTTTAAATAATATGGGCAATGAAATGAACCAAAAGTGTTAATGTCGGTGAAATACTTTTTCATTTATAGGGTGTTTTTAGAAAAATTAAGTTGAGAATTTATGAAAAAAATGCATATATATGTATATTTTTACCCATAACTTCTTTGAATCCAAAACTGTTTCTTAGATTTCGGTTCATTACATTCTATAAATTGTGTACAAAGAAAAATAGGATTGCCGCATCACAATGTTGTGTAGAGTTTTTACCGTTTTGGTTAACTTTCGTTAAAATTTTCTAGAAATCTTATTTTTTCTCAAAATATTTTATATTTTCAAATAATTTTGTTGCATATGTAGTATGTTGTATTATAATTGATAGTACATCTAAAAACCGTAATTTTAAATAGATTTTAAGAAATTCAATTTTTAAAAAATTTTCCTTTGAACATTGTCGGGTACCTTAAGTAAAACATACTTGCATGAAAAAAGTGTTCATACATTATGGCGATATTTAATTTCTATACAAATAGCCAATAATATTTAAAGTTAGGGTTTGAAAACTTGAGGTCAGAATAAACCTGCTCGTGTGCCATTGTTCAAAAATCTTGCGCGAGTGTTGAAGAGTTAAACAGTCAAGATAAGATTCTACTTCAAACTTCACAAGTTTCACTTCCAATCGGCTGGATTTTCGATAGTTAAATTTTAATGATCCCATATTCGCTCATGTCGCAGGCACTAGTGGGCAAAAGCAAATCGTTGGAGGGTGGAAATCAGGGAGGAAAAGAGGAAGGAAAACTTCTAAACTGAAAGTATTGAAGCGATAAACTCAACTACATGAATATTTATAAGACTGCTATCTCGCATGCTTAACTATTCTAGACACTTTTAATTTTAACACTAGGTCACACATTTTAAAGGCTGCGGATTTTAGTAGCACTGTTTGTTACCTCATATGCATTTTTAATGAAATGCAGTATTTTATTATATTTTTCTCACGCCTGAAAATAGTGGAAGCCTCTCTAATGTCTGAAAAGCTGATATAATAAGTGATAATCCTTCCAAGAATTATAAAATAGTTTTCATTCAAACCGGGATTAATGGAAATTTCACAGCTCGTATCAGTTAAATTCTCCCAAGATAAAATCAGTGATTTGTTTCGAAACCCAAATTCCTAAAATTTTGGATATTATATAAATTTCAAATTGAAATCAAAACGATTATGCTGCTTTCTCTAACGTATCTCCTTTTAATTTTTGTTTTTTTGCACGAATAAAATTAATTATTTAATAAATAAATAAATACAAATTTATAAACATATCATTGCACAAAACATATTGGCCTTATCTGCAGACATAAAATATTTCAGAATTATTTTGATGTAATTTATGGCTTTCATTCGACAGAAATAATAAAACGCTGTAATCTACCAGATTTTGTTCAGTTATAATTTTGTGCTACCAAATCACTTATACTTTAAAAATTGAAACTGTTATAAATTATTTAAATCGCTTTAAAAAATTACATGGATAACTAAAAGAATATACTTTTAGTGAAATGATTTCAAAATTTGATTGAAATTTACAATCTTGGTGTACAGACCACATAACTTATTTCATGCATTGGATTTCGAAGCGATTTTTATTCTGACGCCCACAGATAAGAAGAAGGATGAACAAACAGATTTACCTCCTTAAATGTATTTTTCGTTCTCAAGAAGTCTGAAACGATATTATTATTATTTTTTCAAAATCAGCATTTCGAAATTATTTATGAATAAAATGCCTTATTTTTGCGTAATTCACAAATAAAAAAGTAAGAAAAAAACCCTATTTTTTCTTAAAACGGAGAACGGAGTTTCATGTTTTTATTTATGTATCGTTTATTCGCATCCGTAAGTAAAATAATTAAATTATGAATAAACTGCCACCCTTTTTTCTTAGTTTCAACAATATACAAACATAAAGAAGATGAAAACAATTTTACATTTTTGATGTATTTCAATGAAATATATTCCTTTCTGAAATGCTCAAATATTGGTTGACTGGGGGTGTGATGGGTGGAACAAAAGAAACATACGTTTGATGCAATAAAACTGTACCACACCAACTGTTTTCTCTTAACATAATCGAAGAAAAGTTTCGGCTTCAAAGCATGTAGCTTTAATATGCAACCGTTCAGTTTCAAAGCCAATGTAGGAATGTATGGCTGAAATAATATGTGGAACAAGTGGGAGGTTTAAAATCACATTTTCGATACGCTTGGATCCTAAATATTATTGAAGCTAATCGATGCTTGTAAATTCATACTTTGCGAAGCATTCCATTTCGGATAGAATATCGAATATTTGACCTACATTTAAAGAGCAAACTAGATCTGATTTTATTTTAATAAAACAATCGTAAATAGCTGAATGATGCCCCATTATGAGAGTTTCTTGTTAAATATTGTTTCTTGTCGTTCACTGTTGGTCGAACTGAGTAAAATAATATACATAGTGTATATTAAAAAGAAACAAATAAATAAAAGTTACAAGAACTTAAATATGTAAACTGCCAACTAGGTTTCCTAAGAATGTTAGACACACAGAAATATTTAAAGATTCTCCTGTACAGATATTTCCTAAACTACGTTTAAAATCTCAATTTCAAGATCTTCCTGTAAAATTCTAGCTGAAAACTGTTGGAATTAATACAATTCAAATTACATGAACCTATAGATATTATTAAAGTTTAAAGATAAATTTTTCAAAATTACTTGTTTAAATTTTCGGGTTTAAATATGTATATGAATATTATTTGTAGTATGTGATTAAAAATAAAAAGGATTTTAATCTTCCAATAACTGATATTTTAGCGGATGTAATAATTTCAAACAAGCTAAAAATTCTTCTTTAATACTATATGTAAATTATATATATTTTTTAAATGAATAAAGCCATTTATAGGAATCAAAAAGAAACTGTAACAGTAATTACTTGTTATATTTATCCAAAAGTAACTTACTTTAATTATCAAATTATGTTTGTGAAAAATGCCTTAATCTTTATTTTCTTAGAAATAACGCATACATGTTTTATTATTACATCATTTTAAATTGACAATAAACCTTTTTAAGTACAATAATAAGTTTTTTTAAAAAAACTCTGATTTGCTTGTGCTTCAAAACATTGATTTAGAAAATTATAAAACATCAATTTTATTGTGTTTGTAGCTCTAAATTATTTTACATTAAGATATTTTTAATATCTCCAAGAACATGAGAAGTTATCGTAGTTAATAAGCATTCGTATCTCCATTAATATCCGAAAGAGCAGAAATGTGGAACTTACTTTGCTTTTCAATAAACATCAACAGCAATGCACAACACTTTCATTAGAAAGGATCTCTTGCTTTAGGAATGAAAGTAACTTGACCGAACACATTTTTTAATCCGCAATCGTAATGGTGTAATCACCAAATGTAATGAAGTGTAATTATCTTATTATCACCAAACGGGATAAATTTCATATCAAAAATAAAATGCCCTTTCATGAGCTTGTCAAATAATATAACCACAATTCAAATTAATAATAGCATCGAATGCATTAGTAAGGATTTGAAAAATTGGAACACTACGACAGCACTAAAAGATATTATGTTTAAGTACTAAGGACAATCACAGGCCACAGTCCAGCCCCTAAGAAAGGAACATGGCTCATCATCAATAAGACAAAGGCCAATCTTGGTCTGAGTACCAACCACCATGCCAATAATTCCCTTTTCACATTTTTAAGGTACCATAAGGAGGTATATATTATAACATAAGAAATACTATCGACATCGATATTTATCATTCATATAACTATTTATTAATATATGAGTTAACGGACCAATCAATAAAGAAGTTGGCATTGAAAAGCACAAAAAATTCTAGTCATGTCACGTATGTCTCTTATTTATTTAGACAGGGGAAATGACAGCCAATTTCTTATTTGTCATTATCCTTCAAGTGCAAAAAACGCTAGGATATTCAATCTCCCTTTTCATCCCTTTTCTTATTTTCCCCACCTTTATTTGCTTTTGGTGTTTGAATCCGGAAAATAAATCTTCTTTGAATTCCTAGCTGGAACCCCCTAAGTGGAAGGAGACAAGATTTTGGAATGAAAATGTTTTCCCGCTAATTGCCTCGGTTCCCTGGTGAGTAGGGTTGGTAATTAATTTCATCAGGGACGTAACAATGGCCCCTCAACGAATGGCACAGGATTATCCAATGAAATTTGCTCACCAGAAATCAAAATTCTTTTTTAATCAACAAAAGAAGTTGATTAAAAAACATGATTTGCATACTGAATGCTTATTTTAATCGTATAGATATATATTTTTTTTTTCTTTCGTATTTATTCTGCGAATATGAAAGCCGTTTCTCTGGATTTTCGTTGAATATATATTTGAGAAT
Source organism: Argiope trifasciata (assembly GCA_026543055.1). Taxonomy (NCBI): domain Eukaryota; kingdom Metazoa; phylum Arthropoda; class Arachnida; order Araneae; family Araneidae; genus Argiope; species Argiope trifasciata. Next base: position 624,239 of record JAPMOQ010021468.1, on the reverse strand, counting down.
TTTCAAATAATTCGATTTTGGAATTTTTTATGAATATTTTTGTATTGGAAATCATTACTATACAGCTTATTCTTCGCTGTATATTCAAATACGTAATGCGATTATTTTATAAACTACATGGGATGAAAAATTTAAGCAACGGCGATGATTGATTAACAGTGAACATTATCTGATATGGAAAATTCAGCAAATCAAAAGAAGCATCATTGTTTTCAAAACATTAGTCGCCTATATCATAGATACAAAGATTATTTGCTTTTAATTTTGGCATAAAAGGAAAGCATTATTGGGAAAATAGATAATATAAACATTTTCAGAATCAGTAAGAAATCTTGAACGTACTTATATTACATAAGTTAAAAGCAATGGATGCTCACATGCACCAAATAAATAGATCTTAACAAGCTAAAAAAATTGCGACTTAAACTCTTATTTGAAAATGTTTTATGTCGCCTGAATAAGTTGATTGAATTGATTGCGCAGTAAAAATGGATAGCAAGTGATAATTTGAAAATCCCATCTAAAATGCCCCTTATTTTGTGCACATTTACAATAGAAAATGGCATTCTTACTACGAGAATTGTTTATTCGTTATATGAGCAATGGTAAACTATTGCAGGTTTGCTGTAATATCAGAACTTGAAAAGGCTTGTTCTAAACTGGCAAACAGCAACGTACTATCTTGCTCAACGGATGTTGTATTAGTCATATTTTGACATGATATTTCTGAGATCATTTTCTTTTCTGCCATGAATTTTGAATTCTTTCTCTATATCTTAACCTGAATTTCTTCATTTACTTAAGAAAACTTTACTTAATTTACTTCGAATCTTCCATAACTATTTTGGTAACTATAAAATTAAAACAATCGAAAATGGTTAAATGGACTCAATGAGTGGATCAATCTTTTTTCAGAGAATATGATTAATTTCCAAAAAAGAAGTGCTTTTTAATTGTCTCTTATTTACTTCAACACATTAAGTCAATTTAAATTCTCTCATTAATTTTCTGCTCGCTATTTCAAATTTAGCATTTTTAAACAATTATATACAATATGGAATTCTGCAAAAAAAATCGAAAAATTTTATTTTGATATAAAAGTTTTTTCAGGGCATTCTAATAAAAATTATTACATAAACGATTTTAGAAATTGGTCCATGCTTGTAAATAATAGAACCGAATGAAAGAAAAAGGACACAATTATAACTGACGAATCGAATAGTATTATCTTAGGGGATGAGTCTCGTAACAAGATTGTTTCAGTACATTCTAATAAAAAATTATTAAATGTCAATTTCAGAAATCGCTCAATGTTTATAACATATTAAAATTCAATAAAAATAACAAGATAAAATTGTAGCTACCTGACTGATAAAAAATTATTATATTATGTGAGGAATATAAAAAAAAACTAGTTGTTTCATAGAATCTGAATTTAAAATCGCATAACAAATTTATAAATTGTTCCATATTTCAAAAATTTTAGAACGAGATAAAATTATAGCTAGCTGCCCCTTTGAGTACTACTTTGAGTACTACTATGAATCTCATAAAAACAAAGTCATTCATCTTGATTTGGCAAAAAGTGCCAACTAGAAAATCTCGGGTAGAATGTTTATTGGATTTCCTCTTCTTGCTGTCAAATATCATTTTTCAAATACTCACTTGGTGAAATCCAGTTTTGTTTCCATTTTCTCTATATTTCTATAAAATATATCGATTTTATTGAACATTTTATTCGAATTTTCAAATATTTCATTATATTTAAATTCAAATAACGATATCTATGTTATACTCATGAATAAAAAAACGCACATTAAAGATGAAGTTTTTGTTAAATATAGTAATGATTAAAAAATAATTATTTTATATATTTAGGTATTAACTAAACAAAGTACATAAATGCATCATACTTTTCAATTCAAACATTTCCTTCCCAAGATATACTTTCATATAAACAGTTAAGCAGTAAAAATCTAGCTCTTGCTTTATCATCTATACTTATAATAAAGCTCAATGTGTGTGTGTATGTGTGTGTGTTGGCGCTCTACAGGCCAAACCGTTGGACCTACAGCTACCAAATTTGGTACATGTATACCTTGGAGGTCCGGAATGTGCACCTTGGAGCCCCTTTTTCGAATTTTTAATTAGAATTAGAATTAATTAAAATTTAAGCGAAATTTCGACGTTTTTTCCGCCGTAACTTCCGAAAATACGATCGCATAAACATGATTTTTACATCAATTTAAAGATTAAAAAATTAGTCTTCTAATGGTATCAGTCTTTTTAATTTATAACTTAAGCTTCTATTTTTAACAAATTTTTAAAAAAATATTTTGACAATGTTTTTTTGAGCACGTGACTGGATAAAATAAAAGAATGCCGGAAGTTCGAACAAAAAAAAACTATCATCGCAAAATAAATCTAAAGATATGCAACTTTTAGAACGTGACCGGATAAAATAAAAGAAATATAAAATGTGATATTTTCTGAAAAAATAAATGCAAAGCAAAGGTTTCTATGATCGTTTGCAATATCTATATCCTTAACTCAATAAATCTTCTTTATTTACGGTAAACCTGATTGAATTTAGACAGGATATGCATTGAAATCCCGACTTAATGGCATATTTATGTAATCGTTTGCAATATCTGTATCATTAATTTAATACTTTTTTTCCCATTCTCGCTTTCTTTAAAAAAACATATTTAATATTTTGGCAACATCATCGAATTTTTTTTTAATATTTTGGAAGCATAACCGATGGTTAAAACTGACTGATTTATAAAATTAAAGAATATTATTAGGAAAAGGTGTACTTTTAGAACTTTCCGTCCATCATCTTAAAGAAAATATTAATTTCAGGTCAATCAAGGCCCGGAATTACTTCAAGGCTAATGAATATGTGATTTAATTGAAAATATTAGAACTCTTTACTCATGGCGAACCAGCTGGTCGCCAAAGGTGGCTAATAAACAATATTTCTTCTGAGAAGATATAATTTAGGAGAAATTTTATAGTTTATGTAATCATTTAAATTTGGTCGAAATTTTTTACATCAAATAAATGACCATGTAAAACAAGCAATTTCTGAAAAGTTTTCGACTATTTCTGGGAAATTGAATATTTCGTTTTTTTTGTTCAATAACCTTTATAGGAGAATTTCCTTTATTAAACTATTTGGATTTTATTACGTTCATTCTTCAGATTGTTGAATTCATTTTTATCTTCGAATATTTTGAGTTGTGTTGCTATTTTATCACTTGCATAGTTTTTTCTTCAATTCTGAATTTTGACAAAATCGTTTCAGAACCTCATAAATTCAAATGCAGATTTTCGTTCAAATTCTGTATAAAAATTTCTTAATATGTGTTGCAGTTTGGGAAATCTTGGAGAAAGCATTTTGTAAATTTAATAAAAGACTATAATTGTTTTAATATTTCATAATATATTAAAAAAATCTAATATTTAATTTTTTCGTTATGGTTCACCTCTTTGAGAGAGTACTGCCACTGAATCTAGCAATGCAGTATGCAAAATGCATTCAAAAGTATGAATAATGCAAATATATTAAACCTTAACTGAGGACGGGATGTTGATGAGACAGAAAATTCTACAAACAAAAAATTCGGCTATCTCACGGGGTTGCAATTAAACTGCATCATGCTGACGCCAGCTAAATCCAGCGCTCATAGACACTATCCATTAAATGGAGGCCATATACTCATATAATCGAAGCTCATGTGTACAAGTCATTGAGTGGAAGTCGTTTACATCCCGAGGTCCTATACACATGTAAATATTTGGATGTCGTGACAATGTAACAATCAAAAGAAACTCTTATCAGTACTAAAGTGACCTTAAATTTTTGTGCCAGCTATTTAAATTAGGATTTTATCACAAACTGGAAAATCATTTCAAATCAAAATCATACCAGCTTTAGCAAAAATATATCTTACAACGTGTCTTGAAACCATAAAGCTTGAATAAACCTACACAAAAGCTACAATCTCTCTCTCTCTCTCTCTCTCTCTTTCTCTCTCTCTCTCTCTCTCTATATATATATTTATATATATATATATATATATATATATATATATATATTAGTTTATTAGTTAATATGCATTTTTTTACTGCTCACGAACGTTTGTGATTCTAAGTTTTATAAGCCTTGTTTTTACCTCCTTTTTAAATTCATAAATTTTTCTTTTAGTTTGTATACTCTTCAATAAAATAATCACCCTAAGATACCTAAGAAGTTTAATAAAGTTAAAATATCCCTTTTTTTTCTTATGTAGGGTGCAAAATTCCGACTTTTCTTTTCTCTCTATCAACCAAGATAGTTTCTTTAATGTTTAAATTGTTCCATTTAATGCTTTTTGAATCCATAATGCATAGTAAATATAACTGTTAAGTATGAATAAATAGCAAAATTAATGAGCGGACGCGTGAAAAAACAATTTAACATTGTTACATCTAAATTTCTAGTATAAATGGTAATTAAGTGACATATGTGGCTCTACGTAATGACCAAATCTTTTGGGGCATTTGTTACACAGCTTGATCAATTTTTTTAACATGTCTTGATAGTAATCTGGTCCTTGAATATTGATCCAAAAGTTCTAAGCTCCTTTTTGAATACCATCGTCTAATGTAAACCTTGTTTCGGATAAGTGTTTCTTCAACACTGGGAAAAGGAAATATCCACGAGGAATCAAATCGGGGCTGTAAAGAGGGGATGTTTTCAGACCTCTCACCTATACGTTTTCACAATCTTTCCACCCACTTCAAAAGAATGACACCATTTCGCCCACCTGTTGTATACTGATTCTTTTGCCCCCCAAACACATTGTATGTGATGTGAATTCCCGATGAGGGTACATTCATGGCCCACAAAAATCGCATTACGGATTACACCTCTGTGCGATACCACTTCTCTAAATGTCCTTCCATTACTGTCGCTGTTCCAGGTCTCCTTATTAAAACTATCTGCTAGAATTAATGATCTAGGCTTCTATATCCACTATGAATAACAAAAGTCCCATTCACAATTTATATTTACCAAATACCGGTGCTTATAAACTTGTTTGGATCAATCCACTTTCATCTATATTGTACTACAAATGATGTTTCATTTTAATTCTTATAAGCTTTGCCAATACACATAGAATGTTCTGCTGTAAATTTTATTATTTGACATATAACAGATCTGAGATAGTGTTAAAATATATGATCCTCCTTAGAGAGTCAAATCCTCTTGTTATCTGATATTAATTTATAGAAAAAATAATCATGTACTTGGTACAGTTTATTGTTGATGAAGTGTGGCTAATAAAAAGCAATTTTGAAAAAAAAATCACTATTATTATTTCAAATTTAATATATTCCATCTGTAATATAATTATTAGCACGATAAAACAATTCTGCACAAATTCGGAGACAAAATGCTATTTCGAATTCCAAAATAAATGCATTTTTATCAATTTTCACACAATTTGTTGCATTTGAGGCATTTCTCTCCATCGGATATATTATTTGGAAAAAGACTGTGGTGCTTCGTTTATTATTATTTTTTTCAGATGATATCAAATATATGTTTGAATATCCTTTTTTGCCTCAGAAAGCATTTGAAACACAAAAACGGAAAAAGGAAGCATTTTAAAAATATCCTTGGAAAAGATAATCTTTGTTTCGCTTTCTGTGCTCAATTGAGAAGAAAACCCATTTAAACGCAAATAATTTGTGTTTCATATTTTTTGAAAAATAAAAGCAAATTGAATGGATTATTTTTCTATTTTAAATTGTGGAATATAAATATAAAGCGAATGAAATTTGATTTAGTACAATCCTTTTATTGAAGAAATTGAAAAATTATAGTTTCTGAGCAATTTAATTAATTAATTAATTAATTGATACTTAAATTATAGAAACATTGCATCAATTGTTTCTCCACTTCATCTAAAATTCCTTTTTCAAATTATGGAAACAATTTTTTGGTTTACATAAAAGATGCTATCCTCAAAGGAAAACAATTTACCATCAACACATTTTCTCTAATCTTTAGTATCTAGGCATATTAATAAAACAATTATTTAAGCAGTGTGTCTCAAAGCAGTGTGGGAATTTGTAGATCCACTCGATATATATTACGCTTCTATTTAATTTCACTTTTGAGTTTGTTTAGATCAAACAAGCTTTCTCTGATTACATCACGTAAAATTGAGGTGGTGGCAGTTCTAATGCCACTTGGTCAAACAAAGCCCTAGTAAGCGCTGCTCTTTCGAATGAAGGCAAAAGTGTGCGCCTTTTCGTTTTTAACAAGCACTGTTAAGGTGAAAGTACGACTTGCTTGAACACACACGACACAATCCTTTTTAGGGGGTGGTCAAACTCATTCATCCATCCGCAAGTCAGAATTTAGATCCAAATCAGAGACCGACTCATCCCTGATTCAGTACCTCCAGAGGTATAATTTGTTATGGGAACCTGGAGGATTTTGCAATCAAGACATATTTAACATGTCCCAACTACCATTAACAACAATGCTGTCTATGGTCGAAACGAGGACAGAGCTCGCTACCTTTCGGTTATGAGACTGACGCTTTACCAACCAGGCTACCACAGCCAATTAATTAAGCTTTGAATAGTAAATACTTTCTTTTTAATTAAAATTATGATTTTAATAACGTTGTCATATCAATTTGCAAGCATCTTAGATGAAAGTAACAAAATGTCAACTCAAATGTGAAATATTTCTATAAATTTTTATCCCCTAAATTCAAAGGACATTTCTATGCATAGATCATATCATATTGAAACAAGTATTTTCTTCGACAGTAAATATTAATAATTAATATAAGTAAATTAGTTAAAAATAAATAGCATAATTTTTTTTAAATAATTTTGTTAATTACATTTTTGATTAAATAAGCAATCATAATTATAATGTTTTCGTAATATAGCTCAAAGTATAGTTTTTTATAAGTGCTTGTTCACTCATCGGGTAAAATAAAAATTTTAATTGCTGTTACAGAAGGGGATATTTATTACAGGAAGTTCAACAAACTCAAAAATAGATAATGATACTGAAGCAAGAATGCAAAAAAGCAAGCACAAAGAATCTGTCGACATAAATAAAACAGACAGACAATAAGTAACTCAACAGATAATTACTCAATGAAAAAAAACTAGACAGCTCACTCTACTATAAATGGTCCAGTGAGAAATGTGAGCGATTCTCTTTCAATAGCCTCATAAAAAGCTTAGCGATTTTAATGATATCATATTATATATATTTTTATCTGAACCTTGGCTTATAATAGATATATCATCGGCTTACAACGTATATATGAATTCTTATGTTTTCCGGAACTTTTTTCTTTTTGTTGGCGAAATCAACAAATTGGCAATTAGTGGACATTTGGCATATATAGAACCATGACATACACTTTGCATCTATTATTATAATTATAAAATATAATTATTATTAATAATAATTTTATAAATTGTACTAACGATAAAGAAAACAAATATACAACTACTTAAGTTTTTGCTTTAAAAAATTGTGTTGCCTTGTAAAAATTATTTATGAATTAATTTTTAAAATACATATTCTGTACGTGCGTAAAACTTGGTTAAAATTAAAATCCGACAACATTATGTTTAGTTTTAATAGCATTACCTGGATAGAATAATCCAAACATGTTTATAATCAAGATAATTTTTCGTTTTAATGCTTGAAGTAAAATAGTAAAAATCTATCAAGAAAATTATTTTGTTACTTTTTCTTGGAACATCATTTTAATCTAAACAAAATATATAAACAAGGGATTATTATTGAAGGTAATCCCGGTTATTACAAAATTATTCCTCCCGGTTATTACAAAATAAATAACTAAAAAATAAAAATTGTTATCATATTATTTTGATGAAATAAATATTATAAAACTACCTTCTGAAATCCTTAGTGGAACCTTTGACAGATTATTAAATTGGCATAAAAAATCATTTCGTTTGCAAATTTATTAAACATCAATCGCAATGATTTATCGAGAAAAAAATCGCAAGGTCTCATTGTGAAATTTCATTATGATTTGAATTGATAAAGTATTAGAAAACTTTTTAAAGACAAGTAAATATTTCTACTAATTTGGAAAATTTTGATTTTAAAATTATGAATGAAGTTTAGTGATTAAATACATCATTTAATTTTGGATTCAAATTTCTTTTCTTTTAATGATTTCTCACAATAGTACAAATAACACTTAGAATTATGATTTTAAATTTGATTCCTTTAATAGATCCAAGAAAAACAGTAATGAGACTCATTACAAAATGTCGTATTTCAAAAATAAATAAATAATTGATTGAAATATGCTAGTCAACTTTGTTTGTTACTAAATAATATACTGTGAAAAGCAAAGTGATAAACGCTTATTGCAAATATACCAACATAAAGTTCAATTTTTTTTAAAAATGCCTTGAACTATTGTAACGAATTGTTTAAAGAATTATTAATGAATATTTATTAAACAGTAAAAATGAAATTTTATTTGAACAATTGTATTTAATGTTTAATTATGACTATTTCATCATATTGTTGACAATAGCGGAAGTGTTAGTTTATGATTCCGGCGAGACAAAGACATACTAGTTACTGGATAACCTTCAATCAAAGTATCCAATATACGGCGACCTGTCCTGCTATGAACTGAGGTATAATCATGCCAACTTTCCTGTTATCTCGGTAATATAATAGTTTTTAAATTTATGAAATAAATAATTTAAGGTTTTTGTAATTCCAACAGAATTCTGCCATTTTATAACTTAGTCAAGAACTCTGAAACGAATAAATTATTCGAGACCTTAATTCAAAACTTAAAAAATAGTTAAGGAAAACGATAAAGCAATTCTAAATCAAACAGTTTTTAATTGATATAATGTATTTTTTATAGTTTCATTATACAAATGAGTGCCGCATAATGCCAGACATTATATGTTTAATGCAATGCTGAATATTGATTAAGACATCTTAATAATTCTTCATTATCATTGTTATTCTCATTGAAGGTTTAATCATTGTTTAATTGTAACAGTTTTCAATATTTTCAGAATAAATACGAAGCAAAATAATTGTTTCTATACAATTAAATTAAGAATTCACCATGCTGCTCGTGTTTCTTATTAATTTCTTTATTCACTAAAAAATATTTATATTCTGTAGATCAAATTTCATTGGATAATCCAGTGCCAATTGTTGATGTGCCATTGTTACATCTTTGATGAAATTAATTACCAGCCCTACTCACCTGGGAACCGAGGCAATTAGCGAGGAAACACTTTCATTCCAAAATCCTGTCTCCTTCCACTTTGGGGTTTCCAGATAGGAATTCAATGAAGATTTATTTCCCGGATCAGACACTAACAGAAATAAAAGCGGGAAAAATAAGAAATACGATGGAAAAGGGGATTGAATGTACTAGCTGCTTTTACACTTGAATGTTAAAGACAAATTAGAAATAAGATGTTACTTGAATAATGAAAAATACTATTAGAATTTAAAAATACTTTAATTTTCTCAAAAAATAGCATTTATTTGAGTGCACCAATAATTATGTCTATCATTATTGAAGATAGTTAAATAGTAAATAAATAAATAAATGCATAAAGCATTGATTGTATAGCTATGTAATCCCAAATCTATCTGTTTACCCCCCCCACTCATATAAATATCAATTATCTAGAAGAAACTGTTGAGGGATTAATTGGGTACAAAATATATATTCATTTTTTTAAGGGTTTTGATAATAAATTATTAATTTTTCGTATGGAACTGGAGAGTCGCAGTTTTACATCCAAAGAGCCTCAGGTTACCAGCCTCTTATCTAGACTGATAGAGGTTGCTGTGTGGTATTTATATCAAAATCAGCGATGTCTATTAAATTTTTAAGATACTTGTATACTTTCAGGAACATGTAAACGTAATAATTAAGAAAAGCAAAAGACTTGATGAATGAAATTTAGTTCAAAGTTTAATTACGTAAAATGTAGATCCGAATAAGTTTTCAACGAATTACGTCTGTGCTGTCTATGGATTTGATAACGTAAAAATATCTTGTGTCTGACGGATGGATTAAATTTGAAACGAACCTTTATATGAAGTTTGAAATGTTATCTTAACATCAAATTCGTAAATGTCTAACAAATTTTCAAATAAACCTGTCTTAAATTTATCGAATGTAATTGAACATCATAACTTCAAAACGTCAGAGTCCAGATAAATAAATTTGGGTTTACTTATTACTCATCTAAAGTGCTGATATGTATCAAAATATAAATGGGGTCTATCGAAAGACTGACGTCTGTCGGTATTTACATACAAATGGGATACACACAAGAAAACTCAATAGGATAGAATTATTTCAGTTATACAAAGAGTATTACTCAAAACTCGCATTGAACTCGCATTCTTCACTTGAAAAATACTGAAATTCTTGCATTTTACCGTTTGAGCTACTGCCAACTGATTTCAATTTCATTTGCAAACTGCTTAAACTGCATTTAAAGTATTGAAAACTAGTTAATTTAATTAAATGAAATAATGTTTGAAAATAATAGTATTAACTTCGAATGTAATCCACTGAAAGTTTAAAAAGCTGTATTTGAACTTTAGTGGATGATTAATAAGTTTTTTATTAACGAATGAAAATTTGAACAAGATATATAACCAAATATATATAATGGAAGAGTGTGAAATAATAGTAGGAATTGAAAAATAATACAGCGTGTCTGAAACAATTGTCATCCCGAGAAACTAATTCTACCATGAAGGGCGAAACATATTGTAAGCGATTTTAATATTGAGGCCATGAGTTTTCACGGCATTGAAGTTATGTATGACCGAGAATAGATGACTGAAATGTGAAGGGTTAGAAATCACATCGATACGAAATATCAATAACGTCAACTGAGGCTTGAACTTCATGCTTCGCGAAGCACACCGGTTGGGATATGACTCAGAATGTTCAGGGAGAATACAGTTCTGAAAATTCGATATGTGCAGAAGAAATGATGAAATGTTCAAACATAAAAGACAATGCTTCTTAAAATTATGTTTTATATCGATGTTTTTATACATATGAAAATGTTACGAAATATTTCTCTTGAAAGCCAAATATTAGCTTATGAGGCAGTATTTT
>JAPMOQ010021468.1:588466-613031 GCA_026543055.1 Argiope trifasciata | reverse complement strand
TGTTTAGGGTGAATACAAATCTAAAAATTCGATATGTGCAGAAGAAATGATGAAATGTTCAAACATCAAAGACAATGCTTCTTAAAATTATTTTTTATATCGGTGTTTTCATAAATGTGAAAATGTTATGAAATATTTCTCTTGAAAGCCAAATATTAAATTATGAGGCAGTATTTATTATGAGGCCTTATGTAGGCAGTATATAATATGAGGCAGTATATAGTAGCTTATGATGCCTCACAATGACTCAGAATGTTTAGGGTGAATACAAATCTAAAAATTCGATATGTGCTTATTTTTTTTCCAGGAGAAAAAGACGAAATATTCAGATAACAAAGACAATTATTTCTAAAATTCTGTTTTATATCAGTGTTTTTATTTATGTGAAAATGTTATGAAGTATTTCTCATAAAAGACAAATATCAGCCTATGGGACAGTATTTATAACTGCTTCATAATGACTCAGAATGTTCAGAGTGAACAAAAAGCCAAAAATTTGTTATGCGCTTATATTTTCAGAAGAAAAGATGAAATATTCAGATATCAAAGACAATGATTTCTAAAATTCTGTTTAATATCAGTGTTTTTATAAGTATGTAAATGTTACGAAGTATTTCTCATAAAAGACAGATATCATCTTATGAGGCAGTATTCATTAATGCCTCATAAAGACTCAGAATTTTCAGGGTGAATACAAATCTAAAAATCCGATATATGCAGAAGAAAAGATGAAATGTCCAAACATCAAAGACAATGCTTATTAAAATTATGTTTTATATTGGTTTTTATTATAAATGTGAAAATTTTATGGATTATTTCTGATAAAAGTCAAATAATATCTTATGAAGCAGCATTTCAAAAAAAAATTATTTGCTATTTTTGTCAAAATCAAAAGTTTGCGCTTTTTCTATAATACATTTTTAACTGTCTAGTAAATTTTTTTGTCTTATAATATTTTTTTTCAGTTCAGTTCAAAGACATTATTAAAATTATTATATTCATCTTTCCTGCTGTTTTTTTGAAAGGCGCCAAATTTTCATTTTTTAATACTCGAAGCATACAAAGAAAAATTATTATATTCGTCAAAAAATCAAGTCCTCAAGTCGATTAAGAGGATCCACGTACACAATAAAAAATAACACTTAAACCTATTAAAATAACATGTGTTTAATATTAATCAAAATTTGATGTGCATATTATTTTATCAAGGCAATTATTAACCCGTAACTACAGAAGGATGTCGAAATAACTCCGTGCTGTTCATTAGTAATGATTATCACTTGATGTTTTGTCCTCGAATACAATCATCTCAATAGTACCTTCTTCTTCCGGCAGTATATTTGCAATTTCTAAATATGAACACAGCATGTATCTGAACATTCTTTAATTTGAATAACTCAAAAAGAATAATCAAATTTTATTGAATTTTATTTTAAAATATTGTACTCTTCATTTTTAGCAGTTATTAACATTAATGTTATTACGTAATATCAAGCAATAATAAATACTCGTTAAAAGATTTTTTAGGTTTTAGATCTTCCCAGCATGTAATATTTTAAATATTTTTCGGATACTGCAAGATTCTGCTTCCAAAATAAAATTTCAAGGCTGTTTAAAAAAGAAAAGAAAAAATGAAGTCATTTGGGCTTCTTTTCCCTGCCCACGTGTGGAAATTCATTTCTTTAGTTAATTTTTAACACAGAGTTTAAATTTATTGAAATTAAAATATTATTTCAAGAGGTTAGTAAGAAATATTTTGTCATTATACAGAAACGTTAATTGAAAAGTTTTATAGTAAAATAATTATGTAAAAAAGTAAACACATAAGACAGAGTGAAATATAGAATCTACTGCAAATCCTCAGGCAAAGATTCTTTGTAGATTCTGATTTCGTCCTTCAGGAGACAATGCAAATATTGATTATTCAAATGTTGATTTCACTATTCGCTGTGATTCTTCCTCTGCCAAGTGGAAGAACAATTATTTCCCTTTTCGCAATGCGTTCCCTTTTCTTCAAGCTTTGCATTTTTTCCCCACTGGATCAGAAGATCGATCTTCATTAATGCCAGACTGGAGCAGCCCAAGGTGGAGGCAAACATGGATTTCGGAAATTAAGTGTTCCCTCGTTGATTGCCGAAGCTTCTTTAGTGTCCAGAGCTTGTAATTAATTTTACCGGGCATTCAAGAAAATGAAACCCAGAGACTATTAATGGAATTCTAGTAAAATTGTTTTCATCAACCAAAGCCATTTTTTTAATCAAAAGCTAAAAGCAAAGAATGATTTCATGGGGCACGATTTACAATTTCTGGAATTTTTCTTTTTACAATTAAAGTTTTATTTTATATTTTTTGCAAAATTATTCATTCTGTCAATACTTTAATTTTTCTTCTAAGAAGTAACTGCTTTTTTTTTAAAAAAATTCTTTAAAATATTTTATTTGTTTTATGCAACACAAATAATGCATTCTTTTATTCTTTAGAATGTGTTAAATTGTGGTGATGATTTCGGACAAAAAAAGTATTTGAAAAAAAAAGGAAATTTCTGAAATCTTTCACTCAAAGATATTATATTCATTACGATAACAAGGTCATCTCACTACATTCTTTTTTTCTTTTAATTAATTTGTACTTTCTCGTATGCATAGTATAGAGCAGGTATTTCAAACCAATGCCACATACACAATATTTTGAGCAAGCCATCTATCAAAACGATTTCTATGTGACTTCATTTGATAAACTGAACTTGCCCTACTTCAAACCAAATTCAATTTAATGTCCAAATTTGCACATTTCTATCAAATTTTGAGTAAAATCTGTCCTGAAGAATTTCGTTAAAACGGCTTTCAAAACATAAGTTATCATAACAACGAAACACTAATGGGAGATAATTTAATAAGATTCAAATACACAGAATTTATATGCATATTGTAGACATTTGTCAAATTTTGATTCAAATCTGGCTACTGGCTGTAATGTCAGAAATATGTAAACGCGATAGTACAAAAATTCAGTAACTTAAATAGATCACATCTTGTAAGGGATTTTGTAACTACAAGCGTAGTTTGTATTAAAATTTTACTTTAATTGGTTGAAAAAATACGTATAAGATACAAATTCTATTTTCGTATACAACTGCATTCACAGATTAATCGTCGGATATCTCGCCAAAAATGATGTGATAGATTCAATAAAACCTATTAAAATTTAATTTTTAATATGAATCAAAATCTGATGCACATATTATTTTATCAAGGAAATTACTAACACGTGACTGGAGGCTGGAGTCAATAGGACTCCGTGTTGCTCCTTAGCTCTCATTACCATGTGATATTTTGTCCTCAAATATAATCACCGCCTCAATATTTTAATGCTGTCTAACAAGCTATCATAACCGTCTAATATGAACTGTCATTCTGACAAGTATTTCTTCAATGCTGGAAAAAGGAAATAGTCACTAGGAGCTGTTTGGGAGGTGGGCATGGATCCAGATGTCCTGTTTAACCGTTCCCAATAATCTCTCAGCCAGCTTCAAAAGAACGACAAAGAATATGTGGTTGTAAGTCTGTAAGCCACCGCATATTCTCCGAATAAGAGCACATATTATCCACCACATTTTCTCCACAGCTTCCGGATAAGAGCTATCACTTTTATCTTGATATATTCTTCGGCTGCCATTTTGCGAGTTCTAATCTCAGGAATGCACAAATATACGGAATCTTTGTATAGAACAGTGGTGGGGAAACTTTTTTTAAGACGGGCCCTTTGTAATAACTATACGATCGTAGCGGGCCAAAGAATAATGCTTAATCGTTAAAACATTTATGTGTTCTATAAACATATACATATATTATTACATACACTTATTATAGTAAAAAAGCAAAAGGTAAGAAAATTATAAGCACAAAATATAAAATGAAATTAGTGTAGTTCTTGATGTGAAGTATTATCACTTTATTTTCTGGTGTCATTACTGGTTGATGGTGCATGAGAAAAATGAAATTGAGACTGTTTTATCAAAATTTCATCGGGGGGATCAAAATTTCAACTGGCCGGATTAAACCTTTCCGCGGGCCGGACTTTGCCCGTGGGCTGTAGTTTCCCCATCACTGGTATAGAACATAAAGATGCATTAACCACAGTTTATAAATATGGAGTCATTCAATGATCTTATTTTGCATTTCAATGATCAACGTATTCAATATAATCTGGTATCTTGGATTCTTCGAATGAAGCTGTCTGACTTTTCTTTTTTGGGATTCATCGAGCGATATTATAATTATCAAATAGGTCATGGTAGCCTGGTTGGTAGTTAAGAGTTCGCATCCATTGGGTTGGGATTTCGAACCCCGCCAGTCGAAGATATTCATGTATGTAGTGGCTTGCGCACGTAAAAAATCTGTCGTGGTCAAGAATTCCTCCAAGTCGAGATTAATAGTACTGTAGGTACTGGTTCAGAAATGATCGTTGTAAATTGTAATGCATATCTAAATTATGGTCTGTGAATGAGAATGAAATGTATAAATGAAGTCTGCCCCGTAGTGAGGGTTGTGACGCGTGCGTAGTTAACTCGTCTTCCTAACCCTAGTTGGTGCTACTGTTAAAATAAGTCGTTGTCTCTTTAGTTTTCTGGCTTGTCAATGTCAAGTGCAATTAGAAACAACAAAAACAAAAACAGGATTCTCAAATACTTCCCACCAGTTCATTTCTTTATTAAATAGTAACGCATAATTGGAAAATAATATTATCATTAATGTGACACCGTCATCTTTTTATTGCCTTTTAATGTACAATCTTCTTAACATCTCAAATTCCGCTCTATTCCTATGCCAAGACTCAGCCGTATTGATGCATGGTTATAATATGGAGTTTCAAATTTATTAGGAGCAAATAAATTATTGGAACAGAAGTAGTCGAAAAAGAAAGATGTTGACATGTTTAATGAAAATATAAAATTTATGAATTTATCCATTATCAAACTCGACAATTATGCCTTTATCGTGTTGCATTTATCAAGACGTGTGTAACTGTTTTTCTATTCATTTGTAATTTAACGAACAAACCTTATATAAAGAACTATAAAGAGTACCACGAGGCAAGAGTACAACAATCTCTAATCGATTCACCAGTGCAAAAAATCTCACAGTTTCAATAATTCCGGTTCAATTTTGAACTTGTAATGGTATTCGGCTTCAAACATTACGAATTAACTTTTAGTTTTATATTGTGTTCCTATTACGTTACATATGTGTGATAGTTAAATGTACTGATATTATAGAAAGGTTTAAACAGGAATTGGTATATCAACAAGGGCATCATTATGAAAAGGACTTAGAAATCTGGCATAGTGACTTCCAGTATCCAGTATTTCGTCAAAATCTACCCTAAATAAGAATATTGTAAACTTTCATTCATCAGTATACAAAATTGTACCTATTTTTCGGTGTTTGGAATGTTTCTAAATATAGATATTCCAGCCTAAATAAATAGTAGCATAATGCCCATGACTATTATTATACACTAAAGTGACAAAAGTCATGGGATAGCAATATGCAAATATACAGATGGCAGTCGTATCGCAGCGAAAACGTATAAATGCGCAGTTCGTTTTCCAGAACTTTCATTTGTGTTCAAGTTATTCATGTGAACAGGCTTTTCGTGATTTGTGGCGGCACGACGAGAATTAACAGACTTTGAACGGGGAATGTTAGTTGGAGCTAGATGCGTGGGTCATTCCATTGCGGATATCGTTAGTGAATTCAACATTCCGAGATCCACAGTATCAAGAGTGTGCCGAGAGTATGAAATTTCAGGCATCACATCCCATCATGGATAGAGCAGTGGGTGACCACCTGCACTTAACGACCGAGACCGCCGACGTCTAAGTAGAATGGTCAATGTTAATAGACACGCAACACTTCGTCAAATAACTTCAGGAATCAATGTGGGACGTGTCCGATAGGACTGTGCGGCGAAATTTGTCTTCCTTGGGCTATGACAGCAGAAGACCGACTCGAGTGCCTTTACTGACAGCACGACATCGCCTGCAGCGACTCTCCTGGGCTCGTGAGCATATCGACTGGTCCAGTGAAAAACCGTGGCTTGGTCAGATGAGTCACGATTTCAGTTGTTACGAGCTGATGGTAGAGTTCGAGTTTGGCGCAGACCCCACGATGCCATGGACCCAAATTGTCAGCAAGGCCCTGTTTAAGCTGGTGGTGGCTGCATAATAGTGTGGGCTGTTTCTACATGGTATGGACTCGGTCCTCTGGTGTAACTGAACCGATCATTGACTGGAAATGGTTATGTTCAGCTCCTTGCAGATCACTTTCAGCCATTCATGGACTTCACGTACCCACACAACGATGGGATTTTTATGGATGACAATGCACCATGTCACTGGGCCAGAACTGTTCGCGATTGGTTTGAAGAACATTCCGAACAATTCCAGCGCATGATCTGGCCACCTAGATCGCCCGATATGAATCCCATCGAGCATTTATGGGACATCATCGAAAGGTCCGTTCGTGCCCAAACTCTTGCACCATCCACACTTTCACAATTATGGACGTCTATACAGACAGCATTGCTCAATATTCCTGCAGAGGACTTCCAACGACTTGTGGACTCCATGACACGTCGAGTTGTTGCACTTCGCAGGGTAAAAGGAGGACCGACACGATATTAACAGTCATCCCATGACTTTTGTCACTTCAGTGTATATTTATTTGAAATCTCATTTTAAAATGATTTAAAATTGTAACAATTCTCTTGTTTCTCAGAACAGGATTCATCAAGAAGAAATTGACTCAATCATTCTTTATTGGGCTTAGTTGTCAGCTTATGTTTCAATATTCATCGAGATTAAAATTCCAGTTTTTAAGACTCAAAAATACAAAAAGGGGCAGGGCTTAGACCCATAGTACTTTCCTCCATTCATAACAAAGATCTCGTGATCAGTTTCGGCTTTTGTATTTTATTATCATGATGTCTGCATGAGGTTATTTATAGGTCATTTTGAGGTCATACAAAGCCAATCAGATATTGCATTTAATTATATTATGTTCTTTTTAATTTGTGTTATATTAGCCATTTATATATCACATTGATGTTAATTTATTATTTTCCGTTTAATTTTGTATTATGTTAGCCCTTTACATAGCATTGGTGTAATTCCATTATTTTCATTTCATTTTTTGTTATATAAGTCCTTTATTTATAGCCTTGACGTAATTCTTTTATTTTTCATTTAATTTTGTATTATATAAGACTTTTATATATAGCACTACCTATTTCCCATGACTATGTTCGCGTGGAAATTTTAATGGATAAGTGCGAAAAACTATCAAATAATGACAAATAAAAAATTATAAAAAATTAAAACTTAACATAAAAACGATACATTTAAAAGTATAAGGATACACAAAAAACATATCACAGAAATACAATTTAATAACACAAACACACAACTAACATAAAAAAAACATTTATTTACATTGTATACTTAAAATAAAAAAACAGCAAATTAAGTCCCTTTTCTTTAAAATCAGGTCAAGTCCATTTTATTTATGTATCGAGAGATCTTTTATTATGTATCGAGAGATGTTGTATCTATCTCAAGATCGATACAACAGTGTTATACAGATATTTTTTTAACTTTTAATTTAAATTAAAAAACAGTTGTCAACAATTACGCGTGAAGTTTCATCGCCAGTTGGCGTAACGGACATCACTGACTATCCTACCCTAGTTGGGGTAAATCAATGCAGATTAGATTTCTTCTTCTTTTTTTATTCTGTTTACTTTTAATTTAAAAGTACTTCAGAATGAATCCCAAACATCTATGAATTAACAACATTTGATTTTAAATACATCAAAGACAAAGAAAATAAATAGAATCGTTTGAAATAATCGGTCGAAATTCTTCTTAGCCTAACCTCTATCATGTTGGAAAAAAACAATAACTGGGGCCTTACTTATGTGTGGCAGGATTTGGCCTCAACTTTTTTAAGGGAAAGTTAGTTTTTAATTAATAAAAAAATTAACCACTCAATTAACCTGAATAAAAAGTAGCCTATGTTCTATTTCTGTCAGTATTCTATCTTTGTGCTAAATTTCATCCAATTATATTCAGCCGTTCTGGCGTGATTGAGTAACAAACTTCTATCCATCCAAACTTTCACATTTATAATATTAGCATAGATTGATGTCACTACTTTTTTCCCTTTTAATTTTGTGTTATATTAGCCTTTTATATATTCCATATCTAATACTATAATACGAGGAATGGTTGCCAAATCGAAAATCGCCCCAGAATTAATAAACTCCGGTAAACTTGGGGGTCTGGGGTTTTTGGCCACGAGGAATCGATTGGCGCCGGTTTTGAAGCGCTACGGTCGAGCAGGTTGGAATTACAGATAGGATATTTTCAAACTTTATCAGTTCGCCATAATGGCTACTTAAATTTTCAAGCGGTAACGTGCTGCCATCTATAGCCAATATGGCGAACTAATAAAGTTTTATGTTTATGCTGTTATAGGTTTATAATATGTTTCTTATGTATGTATCTATGTTTGGTTTTTCTAAATAAATTTGTCAAAAATATTGAACTTCAACACACTTCAATCTTTACCTTTACTTTACGTTTGTATAGAATAGTTCCCTTTCCAAACTCTAACTTTGTTTAGAATAGTTTACAATGGTGCACTTTAACCGGTTATCTTTTCACCAATGGTTTCACAAATTTTCTTATGGCATGTATTGTTTTGATAAATCACAATTGAAAATTTAAATCTTCGAGTTAGCTTCGATACCTGTTTTCTCCGAGTGGAGCTCGGTCACCCGCTGGTATGTAATTAAAATGTTTTTTGTTTTACATTTTGTCTTCTGTTATATTAGCCCTTTGTATACACCATTGATGTAATTTTATTACATTTCTTTTAGTTTTGTTGTAATAGCAATTTATACATATACCTTTATGAAATTACTATTTTCTTTAATCTAATTGTCTTAACAGAATTGTAATTAAACGAAATTCAATACTTAATACAATATTAATATAAAAGCCGCCTTTCGTGACAAACAATTCGTCAACAAAATTCATAGAATTAAGTTATATCGTGCCATTTGTGATCACGCACATCTTAAATGCATTTATGTTATTCTATTATTTTCCATTTAATTTTATATTGTATTAACCCTTGATACATTGTATGAATGTAATTATATTATTTTCTTTTTAATTTCTGCAATTGTTCAATCCATCGTAACATGGGAAGATGCAAGCAGTTCAGAAAATACCGTCTTTTTATCTCCAAATTTCATACTTTTTAAATCTCAAAATAATCAAATAAAACCAGTAACATATTGTTAAAAAATAAAAGAAATGCGCTAATTTATTTTGAAAATTATTTGTTCAATATTATAAATCATTTTAGGAATTCCGGTATCGAAGCAAATAAAATCAAATTGCTTTAATAAATTTACAACTTGATTCGCAAGAATGGTTATTTTTTAAAAACCATTTCAATAAAATTCTGTATTTTCTTCAAACAACCATGCTTCTGAGTTACTTCTAAAATAGAGGGCTTTCAGGAATCGTGACGAATCTCAAAAGAGAAAAGTCATTTATCATCATTTGGCAAAAATTGTCATAGGAAAAACAGAGGTTTTCCCAGTGACACCTTTCTGCATTCGTTAAGCATATTCCCTTTTCTCTTTTTTCAGTATCTTTGAAACAAAAACTCAAGGAATTCGTTTTTTGCGTTGCCTTTTTTTGTA
Organism: Argiope trifasciata; assembly: GCA_026543055.1. Taxonomy (NCBI): domain Eukaryota; kingdom Metazoa; phylum Arthropoda; class Arachnida; order Araneae; family Araneidae; genus Argiope; species Argiope trifasciata. Next base: position 603,254 of record JAPMOQ010021468.1, on the reverse strand, counting down.
CTTATTTGCCTTTCTCCTGTCTCTCTCTTTCTTTCTTTGCATGCGTATGTGTTACGCAGGAAAGAAAGCACAGGCTTTGTAATTTAGGCTGAAGTAACATCTTTCACAACCAATAATTTGAGTTTAAAAAAAACGTAATATGCTTTAGTGTAGACACTAAAGCGAAACAATTCAGTAATTTAAAAATAATAAATTGATAAATACTATATTCCTTTAAACTACACTATCTCAAATTTCGATATATGTTGTAGCCAGTTTTGTCTTATTATAGTTGACTATCTGGTATCTGAAAGGAATAATTAAGGATCCATCATTTGAAATTTAAAATAGTTATCTTTTTTAATGAGGTATAATAGAAATAATGATATTTCTTTTCTTGTCCACAATTAATACATTAAATGAATTTGAATGATTTATAAAGAAGAAGTAAAGATAAAATTTATTCTGACTTTTGAATTTGTTATTCAAGGGCTTTAAGGCAGACAACATTTTTTTGTTTTCCAACCTGAATAAAAATAAATAAATTTCTTTGTTGACGGACTCGTGAGCATCCAGCAAAAAAAAAAAAAAAAAAAAAAAAAAAAAGACTATTTGAAAAACTTGGATTTTTTATGCTCAATTCTCAATCTTGAAGTGAATGAATATGCACCTTATTGTTGGTCATCAAGAATGCAAGTCGAATTGGGAATTGTAGTTGTTTGAAATCGAAAAGCATGCCGATGTTAATAACGGGAATGCGGGAAATTGCATATCTCCATTCAATTTAATGTTAAAAATAATGCCTCATATTACCACTTGCCAGTCTTTTTGATGGACCTGATCTGATAGCTCATAAACGTTGCCTTTCGAATTTTGCCGGCAGTTGATCTTGAGATTCTGCTGTATATGAATTTACAATTTTTAAATGATCTGCTTAGTTACTGCCTTGTCGTTCCTTGTTTCTTTGAGATACACAAAATATCTCAAAGAAACAAGGGCTAAGAACAAAGGCCCTTGGCCTTTGATCTTATTGTATCAAAATGGTAAATCCTAAATACAACCGTAAAAGCCAATAACCCTAAAATACTGAAAAAGATGTCCATGGAGATTTATTCCCACTAAATCTGACATTGTTAGGGATGAATTTAAAAATAAATGAATACGCTGCGAATTAAAATTCGGACACTCAATCTATATATGATTAAAGCAGTACTGCAAGTTGGACATGTAGATAGGAATAACAAAATTGAGTATGGAAATAACAAATATGAGAAAATGCTAAATCAAATTATTAGAATGTATATTGTTACAAACTTGTAAATTTGCTTCATAGCACGTTTAGTGTTATCCTAGGAAGGATCATTTTATGATCAACTCTGAGGGTGCTGCTACTGCGTTGCATTAGTGAACTAAGACCTTGGCGACTATTTGACGAATTTGTTGATTTTAGAGACACAATGGATAATGCTAGAAACTTTGAGTGTCTTATTGATCCGTCCAATAGGAACCGAGATACACCTGATTGACTTAGGAGTTTCTAGGCTCTCCTCCCGGGAACTATAAAAGGCCGGTACTCTTAAGCTGTATGTCATCGAAGTCACCGATAAGTGAGGAATCTTCGAGAGGATAGTGAGGCAACAGTGGAGTACCTGCTATGTGTGGAGGTATTGCTGAACTGAGAAGTGAGCATCGAGTCCAGTTGTCTACTCTAGAGGCAATTTTGTGTCGTTCTGTCCCCCAATTGCGTGAAGTAGTGAGTCAGCAGCTAAGAAGTGAAGAAACAGAGGAGTATACAACTGTCTGGAGATATCATAGATATCGGTCTTGGAGTAAAATTGTTATTTTCTTCTGAGGCCTGCTGATTGTGTTCTCACACCATACTGAGCGAACCCAGAAATACGTAACAAAGTAGTTTAGTTCTTCAATGAGAAAGATTATAATCAGTCAATAAATTAGTATTTATAATATTTCTTAGTCAAAATAGCACCATGTTGACCTCATGTGACGATAAAATTTGTAAGGCAGCCTTTCATAAATTACTAGAATATTTCACGAGACGAATTACAATAAATATTTTGCATAATTTTTCAATTTTTATGCAGCTTCTTGCAGATTAAAAAAATATAGTTAGTTTCTATAAATTGCATTTAAAAGTATATTTATTGATGATTCAGGGATATACATTATATAAAGTAGATGGTTTCAACTAAAATACTTTTATTTCTAAATAAATCGAATTAAAAGTATTGCTTTCAAATAAACACTTCCATTTCTAATTAAATCGAACTAAGAATATTGCCTTGAAATAAATTCTTTCATTTTGAATTAAATCGAATAAAGAATATTGGTTTCAAATAAATATTTTTTTAAGTAAAATCTAATTGAAAACGATATTGATTTCAATAAAATTACTTTTATTTCTAATCAAATCGAAGCGTAACTCACACTGTTTTTAATTAAAATACTTTAAATCTTATCAACTCCAATTGAAAATTATTCTTGTCTCAATGAAAATACTTCTAATTCTAATTAAATAGAATCAAGAATAGTGGTTTCAAATAAATACTTTCATTTCTAATTAAATGTAATTAATAATATTGGTTTCTAATAAATACGTTCATTTCCAATAAAATCGAACTGCAAAAGATACTGATTTCAATAAAATCATTTTTATTTCTAATAAAACCAAACTGAAACGAAACTGATTTCAATAAAATTACTTTTATTGCTAATCAAAATGTAAATGATACACTTCGGTATCATTTACATTTTTACATGGTTTTAGTTAAAATACTTTCATTGCTTATCAAATCAAATTGAAAGCGATACTGATTCCTTCAAAACATTTCTAATTTTAATCCAATCAAATTTTTCAAAAACGATAGTATTTTCACCTGTCATCATATCGAATTCAAAACGGTATTAGTTCGAATAGCATTATTTTCATGAAACTGTGATAAAAATGATTATGCTTTCATTCATATTAGGAAGGCATTTTCTTCACCTTCCAACAAATAAAATAATATTATAGAAACAAAATTTATTACGGAAGTACATCGTTTATAAACTTGCCACAGTTTTTTTCTGTATCTTACATATGGGACACAAATTCCCTAATTAATTAACATCGCCTAGAATAAAGCAATCTCATTATAAAAGAAGGTATTACAAAATAAGGAATATTTGTACGTGAAAGAGAATGTTATCTTTCAAAAAAAAATATCCAAAGAAAGTTTTCTTGATTCAGGTCAACTGCATTTTCGGTCGGATGTATCAAGTTCATTAACATCATCAAAAAAAATTACGGTGCCAAGGACGCTTGAAAGAGAAAAGAGATAACATCTTGAATAAAAATCCGGGAGCAGTAAATTTAATTTCATGAATATTTATAAGATTGCTTCCAGGCTTGCGAAGCTTTTGCCGTCCAACTAATTTTAACACTGGGTCACAAATTTAAAACCACAGCCGGTGATTCATGTTTTAGAAATGTGGTTAGTTACCGCACATGCATTTTAAAAATAATTGCGGGGCTTTATTAGAATTTTTCTGTCACCTAGGGATAAAATGAGGTTACACGTAGACAGGGAATGAGGGGAAGGAGTAAAGCCATGTATGATATGCCTCATTTTAGATTTTATGAGCCTTCCAACTTACACCTAGTTTCGCAGCTATTTTACGGCTCGTTGCTGGTAAATCCGTTGCAAGGAAAATTAATACTGTTTCCGCTCTAGGCATTTTCAAAATTGTTTGCAGTGCCAAATGTAATTAGAGACTGGATGGCAAAACAAATGAGTGAAATTACTCTCGTTGCTTTCTACTTTATTTTTGTTAGGATTAACAAAGAATGTAATTTTATTATTTAGAACTCATTAAAGTGGAAAACTGATTTAACACATTTGCATTTTAACAAATAAAATTAGGCATTATGTTGCTTTTAGAGTCATGACAACGAAATTTATCTTTTTTTGACTAATAATTTGGTTGTGATTTGTGATAAAATTACGAATAAAGTTACATATCCCATTTCATACGGTTGTTTGTGTTCCAATGATAGAATATAATTATAAGTTCATTTCCATAAAATATTAAGCAAAATTATTCCTTAATTTTGTTTATTTTCACAAATAGATTTTAATATATACTGGGATGTTGAATAAGTTTTCGCTGTTTTATTTTGTGAAAATTAATGATTTAGTTTTAAAAAAAATCATTAAAAAACATGCAGTTGAAAATACTGTACATCGCTAATCACTGCATTTCTCTATCTTTCTGGCAGCATTTGAATTCCAACAGCATTGAATTCCACTGTGGAAAAACGATACATCATTTGAGGCTATCCAAGAGTCGATCATATTTTTGGAATCTTCATAACGTGTTCATTATGTGTCATTGACTGGATCAAGTAGTAATCGGAAGGGGTCATATCCAGTGAATATGGCGGGGGAGGTAGGATTTCCCACTTAAGTGTTTCCAAGTAGGATTTTACTAATTATGCAACGTGTTACCGACAGTTGTCATGTCGCTACTTGTATAGTGGCCGTTTTACCTTTAATTATCAGCCTAATTTTCCAGTTGTAGACTGTAGTGATCTCTAGCGATGGTTTCATTTAGTTTCAGCAGTTCACAATAAACTGTACCCAGCTGACCCCAACAAATGCAGATCAGAAGCTTGCAACCATGTACATTCGGCTTTGCTGAAAACGTTGATGCATGGCCGGGTTAACCCCACAATTTTTCATTGCCAGTTACGAAACAATTTGAAAATCTCTTTCTTTTCTGCCATTGTAGCAATTGTTCACAAGTGAAAGACACCATTCGACGGTTTTCGGCCTCAACTCGTATGACTACCAAAGATTTTCCTTTGGAATCATTCCTATAGCTTTCAAAAGTTTTGAAACTGTCGTGTGATTAACTTATTATAAACTCATCTATTAAAAAGTACTATAGGCAATATTCAAATTCAAAGCATGTTATTTCTTAGAAGAGCGAATAACTTTATTTTTCATTTTGTTAAATGTATAAATTTTCTTGCCAAAAATAATATTTGTGGGGAATTTCACTGCACTATTTGATTTAAACAAATATGAAGTTGAAGCTCGCAGAATTCTTGTTAAAGTTTACATTGGCCATATTCTCTCTGAGACAACTTGTAGAGATTGGTTTACACTCTTCAGAAATAATGATTTTGATCTTGTATTAAAAAAAACAGTTGATCTTGCAGAATCTTGTGTAATGACCAACTGGTGTTTGACATGAATCTACATGAAATATTGCTTTCAACTGCACGTCTTCTAAGTTATTCGGTGGGTCAGAGAGTAATTTATCCAAGGTCAAATTCATTATTTATAAAGATTCTAAACAAATCTCTACAAGTTGTTTCAGAGACAACACTTTCGATGTAAGTTTCAACAAGAATTCTGTGAGCTTCAACTTCATATTTTTTCGAAAAAATAATGCAGAAAAATTCCAGGCAAATACTCTTTTTTGACACGGAAATGAACTAACTTAACTCCATGAGAAATAAAGTTCTTCACCCTTCCACGAAAAGTGTTGAATTTCAATATTGTTTATAGCACTTGTTAATAGATGTGTCACTATCATAAACTAACGCTATTAGTTCCTGTAACGCCATTTGTAGGAAAACAGGGGAAGCGTATTCAACTACCCAATATTATTCTACAATATTCATAAATATTTAAAATATAAAATTGAATATTCGTTTTAAATTCTAAAATTTTTCGATTTGATTTTAATTTTTAAAACTTTTTAATACAAAATTGCTAATTTTATGGTATATTCCTTAAATTTATATAAGCAAAATCTTGCTCCTTTGGGGACAAAACTGATATGAATGCAACCTTATAGAACTAGTTTTGTGCTATTGTTGGATATTCTTAAATAAAAGTCAAATCCCAAGATTAAAAATAAAGTAAAAGAAATTGTGTAATCTTTATGTTCTATTAAATATAATCCAAAAAGTTTAGTTTAAAAATTTTGTTCTTATCTTTGTATTAGATATTAAAAGTAATGTTATTGATATTTTAAAATAAAGGTTTATGATGGTATATTTTTTAACTCTGTGTACTTTTTTATCTTATAAAAAGAGACAAATAAATGAGACCAGTAGATAAAATGTTATATGTATTAAGTTAACTTAATGTTGACTAATAGGACTTTGCAAGATCTCTAACAGTTATCTGCCAATGATTTAAGCCGAGCGAGAATCTCTTGTTTTTTCAGTAGTACCAGCTAGCGCCGACATAGCTACTTTATGAGTCACATTCATTACAACAAATCCTTTTTACTTGGGGGAGTCATTCACACGCCTCACAGATAGAAAACTGAAGAAAAACAGCCATACTCGAACCCAGAACTCCCGGATCCCAGCGAATACACGCTTTCCCTATTCATGAACGCCAGAGGTTAAATTAATAAGTTACATAAATGCTTAATCGATGCAAATAAATGTTTCAAATGTATTAAATAAATAGGAAAAATAAAATATTTTATAAACTTTATGTACAAGTTTAATTTCTGTCAAAAAATTAAAATATTTATAATGGACTTATGGAACTACACTGATGGGAAAAAAATCACTACACTACGAAGGAGCTGTGCTAGATAAACGAAATTTGGTAGGCGTGTTTATACATCTGAAAGAAGACGTTGATTCAAATTTCGAGCTAAGCGCGTAAGTGTGGTGCTAGTAGCGACACTATGAATATGCAAATGAGGTTTGCTTTAAATGAGCGTTGTAAGGTTCGTGATCGTTATTTACAGTTGAGATTTGACGTAGTGGGTTAATATTAGTCAAGGATGCCTCTGAGAAGACGAAGAAGCCATTATCAACAGCTCACTGAGTTTGAACGAGGTCGTGTTGTAGGGCTACGAGAAGGTGGGTTTTCTTTCCGTGATATTGCTGAAAGACTTGGCAAAAATGTATCCACTGTGCATGAGTATTGGCGGCAGTGGTCAATGGAAGGTACTGCCTCAAGAAGACCAGGTTCCGGGCGGCCACGCGTTACTACTGAAAGGGAAGACTGTCGTATTCGGCGTATGGCTGTGGCTAATCGTACTGCGTCTGCAGCTGAAATTCGAGCTGCATTTGGCACCACAGTGACACAACGAACTGTTACAAATCGGTTAATTCAAGAACATCTGAGAGCCAGACGCCCTGTACAGTGCATTCCACTGACTCCAAACCACTGCCGTTTGCGACGTGAGTGGTGTCAAGCTAGAGCTCATTGCAGGGCGCAGTGGAGATCTGTTGTGTTTTCTGATGAAAGCCGGTTCTGCCTTGGTCGCAGTGACAGCCGTTTGTTGGTTAGAAGGAGGCCAGGTGAACACCTGCTAGTGACCTGTCTGCGGCCTAGACACACAGGCCCAACTCCTGGAGTTATGGTTTGGGGAGCGATTTCGTATGACAGCAGGCACTCTCGTGGTTATCCCACGCACCCTGACTGCAAATTTGTACGGCAGTTTAGTGATACAACCTGTTGTGCTGCCATTCATGAACAGCATTCAAGGGAGTGTTTTCCTACAGGATGACGCTCGCCCTCATACCGCTGTTGTAACCCAACATTCTCTACAGAGTGTCGGCATGTTGCCTTGGCCTGCTGGATCACCAGATCTTTCTCCAATCGAGCACGTATCGGACATCATTGGACGACAACTCCAGCGTCATCCACAACCAGCATTAACCGTCCCTGCATTGACCGCCCAAGTGCAACAGGCCTGAAACTCCATCCCACAAACTGATATCCGACACCGGTACGACACAATGCATGCACGTTTGCATGCTTGCATTCAAAATTCTGGCGGTTACACCGGTTACTAATGTACCAACATTTCATATTTGAAATGACTCTTCTCGCCAATGGTTCTACCTGTGATCTTGAAACTTTAATCAATTAAATATGTTACCTAGACAAATGTCTTCCTAAAATTTCATTACTGTACAATTATTTTATTTGGTGTTGGGATTTTTTTTCCATCAGTGTATAATAGATTAATTGTATATTAACTTATATACTGTAATAATTAATGGCTATAATAAGATTTATTAGGATACAATTTAACATATTGAATTACATAATATTCATTATTGCAAATAAATGTATTATTTTATTTTGGGGAATAAGAGAGGATAAATAAATATTCTTAACGAAAGTCCGTCATTTGATTGTAAAGCTCTTGGTATATTTCCTTGACTTTGGTAGTAATCCGCACGAAATTTTTTAATTCGAATCCGTATGAACCACCTTTTTTATTTAAATACGAAATGATTAATTTATTTAATTCCACCACAAAACATCTAATAATTGAATTCGAAGACAATTCTAGCTATTTTGTTAAGATGGCATGAATAAGGCTATAATACTCTTCAATAATGCGTTTAAACCACTTAAATATCACTGTCTCTTCCATCAAGCGAAAGATAGCATTTCTATTAAGCTTGAAACATGAGAAATTGATTTCCTTATTTGAATTTTCTCTCGGAATTATTTAATTACACACTTCATTTAAGAAATTGAAAAACATGGAAAGAGAATTCGGAGTTACAGGTTTCCTAATTCATCTCATTCAGTTCCCAAATTGAACGAATCATTGAATGCAGTTAAATTAAATTATAACCAAAGCTTTAATTTTATATTTAATTATAAATTATTACAAACCTATAATCTTGCTTCTCAGCACAAATAGTGCCATCGTAAGGAAGACCGTTTTAGGATCAGCCCTGCGTGTGCTGATCGGGTATCTCTTCAACGATGTCTCAGATCTTGGTGTCAAAATGGATAATGCAGGAAACTCTTAGAATTTTAACGATCCGTCCATTAGGAACCGGCATGCCCCTGATAGGCTTAGAAGCTTTTAGACCCACTCCTCGGGAAATATAAAAACATTGGCACTCTCAAGCTTCAGGTATTGGTGCTGAGCAAACAATAGTCTAAACTCCGATCTCAAGCAATATTCTTACCTGGCTACACACCACGGTCTTCTCTGCAGCCTTTTTCTCCCACCCCTCCAAAGACAGTTGCTAATTGGTCCTCGTACTACCCTTATCCTTCCTCCCCACTAGAGGCCTGCTCTGCTACGCAGAGTAGATTCAGAGTAGCTCCTAACACCTAAGAACTCACAAAGTTCATGGTATCCAACAAAAGCCATGTTAGCATGCACCACCTTTAAGCCAATACAGGAGAAAGCTTCTGGTTGAAGCGGGCTCCCCTTGAATTTCAAGTCGTAAAGCTGCACGTGGTGGTGAATTGAAGCGGAATCTAATCTTGTATTGGAATCCGGAAGCGGAGTCAACCAGCATCAAAAGAGGGGAGAAGTAGTGAGTAGACAACATTTTGTGCAATTAAAGTGAGAAGTCAATGGATAGAATTCAGCCGTTTGGAGAAATCTGCGTGATCTTAGTCTGAATCTATGAATATTCTCTTTTCTGCTGTATTGCCTCTTTGTGTGCTGTGGCTGCTACTACTACTGTTTACAAATTGGAAGCTACTATTTGCTGTAGTGCTGTGTGTTTGCTCCTGTTCTGTGTATTCATCAACGGCATCGCTGTTTTCTACTGAGGCATCCTGATTATGTTCTCACACCAATCACCCATTACTAAATGAACCCAGTGGTGATCCGTAACAATACGACAAATTTATTAGAAAAAGGCCAGAAAGCTTCCATGTAGTCCGGTTGAAAAATAAAGTCTTAATGATTCCAAAATTAAATATATAATTTCTTCATTTGATTTTGTCCGTCATCCCACGTCCAGCGAATATAATTTGGATGACAGAAAAATCAATATAAAGCTTGAAATTTACTCAAATATACGCTGAAATTAACACGTAATATAATTAAAAACATGAGTCAATATATGCGATTTAAATTAAAATCTACCCTGGATCAAAATTAAAAGTTATATTCAGAGATTGACTAGTGTAATGTTACCCTTATAAATATACATGAGTCTAAGTTTACTGCTTTCAAATCCGACTTCTATTTCAAATTCTCAAAAACAATTTCTGCAATACCTATCATTTAACCAAAAATAATTGATCTTTATTAACAGCTTGTTATCTTGACACAAAGTGAGAAATAGTAAAGCAATTTTCCATTTTTTATTATATTTTTATTTAATAATACATCAAAATGTAAAAGTTTTTTTTAGTAATTTCAGAAAATTTATTACACACTATACCTGTTAATTTTGGTTATGATAAAAGCATTAATTTCACAGCGAAAATAATTTTAACTTCCCAAAATGTTTTCTCTTTCTTTACTATCTTTTAAGTACGCTTTAAAAAATTATTTTTTACAATTTTTGTAAATATATTTTTGCAAAATTCTATTTCATTCTTTTACTTGCTGTTGATTTACAAACATTTAAAGATGTTAAAATTCAATGTAATTTGTACATATACATTGCTTCGGCTATAATATATAGATTAAATTTTAAATATGGTTGAATAAAGCATAAAAGTATTGACATATTATAATGTTTAGATCATAGGTTCACTACACGGGTAATAACGTCCCCTTGTGGGCTTTTGAAGTTTTAAGGGGGGGTTAAGACCCAGAGAAAACTAGGGAGCTGTGATATGGCATGGAGGGGCGTGGGAAGATTAACCAAATTTAGTCTACAATAACTTCAAGAAACGATTCCAGGACATTTTAAACATGGAGATACCAGATTGGGTTTTGGATAATTTTTCCAATTTCAACACAGCAGGAGCCTCTCAGTTAGAAGAAGAACTAACACAACTGATGCCAAATAAGGAATTAAAAATTAAATTCAAGAATGGCTACCAAGAATTTATGCTACAGAAGTCGATTTTGCAACTGCATTCGGATCATAATCGATTCAACGACATAGTCATAGTTCAACGACTTCTGATAGCATATTTAGAAAAACGTGGATTTAGTGCTGTAGCAACATTGGTAACGAAAAAGAAAAACTGGCCCCATGTCACTGAACGTGGCGACTTACGATTACTTTTTAAGTAAAATCAATCCTGATATCAACAAGCTCCTTAAAATGCATTAAATTCAGCCTTCTCATTAGTTAAGTTAGAAATTCAATGTCTTTAAATTTTAATAAAAAATACTTTTAAATATAATTAAGTACGTGTTTTGATTGTTCTCTGAAACTTTCAATTTATTTACTTAGAAAGCAATAGTTTATTGTGAATTAATTCGTATCATCAAAACCCGTGTCTTATAACAGGAAAGCTAAGGATCATGTTCCTCTTTGATTTTAATAAAGAAGAAATTCAGTAGTTTTTCAATTCCAACAATATTCTATCTATTAGTATTTTTTTAAATTTAATTCTTGTTTTCACCATGCATTATGTACACTCTTATTTCCCTTTAGTGGGGGGGGGGGGGCAGTATTGAAATATTCCCTAGAAAAAAAAGGCACCAGTTCAAAAAAGGTTTGAATCTCTGGTTTAGATTAAAAGATTCACATTTTTTTCAATAAAATAAAATGCAACCTAAGCCAAAACCTTTTCAGTAATAACTCGAGATAATGCATTTATTTAAATCTGAATTTTATCCGAGTTGCTACATATTATAACTTCATTGTCGAATTTTCTAAAATATATTATGGTTATTTTTTCTTAGCTTCTGAGCATATAGTATTTGCGGTAGGGAGGAGGTTTAGTTATAATTTGAATATTTTGCTTTATGACTCATTTCTATTAAAGTTATGTTCTTTTTATTACTGTACATTAAGTAATGTAAAGAATTTGACTCGTTAATTGCAAGAGCAGTCAATAGATTTCAGCACAGACAAAATATATGACATTCAAGTAGTACGTTTGAGACAGAGTCGTTTGTCAGCGGGAGTTGACATGATCATATGTTGTGTTTAATATGTTAATAAAGAAATGCATTGGTGACTTGTGATATTTTTATATCTAGTAAACTGGGTTGATGTTCATTGGAGCTGAATTGTAAATGTCATAGTGAATAAATTTTCCTATTGTTTAAATGTGCATGAAGGTTCTTATGCTGTGTGTTTTGTTGGACTGTGATGGTTGTCATTTAACAAAAGGCGTAATAACTCGGCTATATTTTGATAGTAATAGTATAGTATATTATATATTTTTGTTGTAAAATAGAAGTCATTATATTAAAACGATTATTTACACAACTTTTTTTTTGTAAAATTAGATTTAATTGTTTAAAATGCTTGGAATTATGAACAGCATTCCTTTCTTGAACGCACAAACCCGTGATAGCGATTTCTTCTTCATGCGCTAAGCCCTAAGGGGTTTAAAGGGCTATTTAATTCAATAGACTATTAAAACAAACATCAAAATTCTTTAAAGAGCCAGAAACTCATTTATTTATCAAAGAATCCACAGGAATTTAGGTTTATAAGCAACATTAATGTAACAATTTTTATTATCAAATTGGAACTTTTAAATAAGTATATTATAGAACAAAAGTTTTCATTAAAACTCAGTATCGAATTAAAAATAAGTATTATAAAATGCATTTTAAAATAAATTCCTACTTAGGTAATGAAACAAAAATTTTATTTTAGTTACTTGTTATTAAATAATAACAATTAATATAAATATGCATATACAGAATCAGAATATTAAGTGGCAAACAATTTCTTTTGCTGTGCAAGCTTCGCAGCTGACTTCATTTATTTCTAAATTTATGTCCTGTTAAATAACTTTTATTAGAGGAAAATTTTTCCCATATAAAGCTAAAATTAAATAATTTATCCAAAATTTATAATTATCAAAAAAAAAAATATTAAGTATCAAAAAAGGATTGATTTTCTCAAGAACCGAGCTCGCATTCTTCACCTTCACCAAAAAAGCACTGAAATCCTTGCATTTTACCGATAGAGCTACTGCCTGTTGACTTCAAATAGTCATTACAAATTTCTAAAACTCTGTTTAAAGTATTAAAAATATATTTAATTAAAATAATAAATTTTATATTTGAAAAAAAAACTACATTAACATTAAGTGTCATTCAATACAAATTTTAAAAATTTGTATTTGAACTTGAGTTGATCAATAAAAAATATTTTATTTACTATTGAAAATTTTAGCAAGGTATGTACTTAAAAGGTACTCACCCTATATATATTTATGTATAGGGCGAGTGTGAACTAATAGTAGGAATTGAAAAAGGAAGAAGCTTGTAAAAGGAGAGGAAGCATTCTTACAATTAAATGCATCAAATGAAACTAACATAATTAATCTCTCATCTTCATCCATTTCCAAGAAAATGGAAGCAAAGAATTAATTAGAAGGTAAATTAAACATTTCTCACTAATAAGTATGAGCTAATAAATTACCTAAAAATATGATTAAACTTGTTCAAGAATACAATTAAAAGTTGTCGGGGGACATCCTTAATTTTTACTGGCGTAAAAAATATATATAATTAATGGATGTTATTTATAAAGTTCTAATGAATAAGTAGACAAAAGGGGACAATGACTTTCGTGAAAATATTAATACCATTTTTGGAAAGGAACGTTTACACAAGAAATTTTTCTTACAGGATGGATTATAAAAATGAGAATCGAACCTCTTCCCGTCTTTTAAACAGGCTTATGTTAATTAACTTTTGGTTTATGAATGAGTTCCTTGTTTGTTTTCAAGAGTTTCTTAGATGATTTAATTAAGACTGGAAAGCGTTGAAAGTTAAAATAAATTATATAATCGGCGTTCTTGCAGAAAACAAGCATTAATGTGTTTTTCTAAAAATGTCATTTAAACAATGATTTATCCCATTAAGGGGAAAAAATTTACAGAAGATTTAATCTCCTAAAAAGGAAAACTTAATTTTATCTAGAACCAGTCGCTTAGGAGAATAGCTGATTTTTCAAAGTATTGGTTATATTTGATTTTCGACACTTTTTTTTTCAATTCCTATTATTAGCTCACACTCTCCCTATACATATGTCTTTATATATCTTGTTCAAATTTTTAATCTTTAATAAAATAATTTTTATTTCTCCTCTCAACTGAAATGCATTTTTGTAAAACTTGTAGTCCATGACACTTGATGTTAATGCAATTTTTTTTTCTAACAATAATTCATTCAAAAATCTATTTATTTTTAATACTTCAAAATAGAGTTGTGGCAGTTTGTAATGAAACTTGAAATTCACAGCTGTAGCTCAATAGGTAAAAGGCGAAAATTTCAGTGTCTGAAGATGAAGAATGCGAATTTTTTGGTTTGTAGAAATTCTTTATGAACTTGAATATGTATGAAATCACTATTTTTCTAGAACATATATTTAATAAAAACTTGCATTCTCTTTCATTATTGGATTAATAGTGAAATTTAAGAGATATAACAGAGTCTGAAAAAGTGTCTAGACTTTAACCAGATAAATACTTTAATTATCCTTGGAGTCAAACTTTTAGCTTTAAAGTTCTCTTCATGCAATTAAGTATAGCGTAATTGTTATCCATTTCTGCAATTCGACCTTATGATGTCTTCCACTGAAGGTCATCCAATATTGGGGATTGGCCGCATCTCATGCATCTTGCATGACTCGTGAGAGGAAAGGCAAAAATTTACTAAACCACGTGAAAAGTTTCTGCGCCAAATGTGGTGATTTCCTCAAAAGATATGATCTTTACTCAATATGGTATATTAAAAGAAGTGATACACGTTTTTAAAAATAAGAGATTATTTTCAAAATGCAAAGCTAAATTGCTTCAGAATTTCAATTCTCTTTACAAACATGGGATGAATTTTGTACTAAAATCTGTTGTATTTTACATTAATTTATTTACCACAAACCATTGTTGTATTTTACATTAATTTA
>JAPMOQ010021468.1:571581-588456 GCA_026543055.1 Argiope trifasciata | reverse complement strand
AAAAAAAATTGAAATCTGCTATCACAAATTTCAAGTTATAATGCAAAAACTTTTTTGATCTCGTATTATATTAATGCAAATGAGTCAACTTAAAAAAAATACGATGTTTTTTTCTTTTTTTTTTTTTTTCTTTCGAGATTGACCAGAACTCCAAAATCTTTTTGCCTGCCAAGAAAAAAAACACTTGAAAACGGAAATTACCGTTTATGACTGCTGCATTGCCTATGCAATTTCGAGCTTAAAATTAACAAGACTAAGACTGAACTTAATTTTGACTAAGTTCATAGCATCTATAATTACAAAGATTTATTTGTTAATTAATTCGTTAATTTTTAGACTAACTTACTAATCAAAATTTTTAACACATAAATATAGTATAAAAATTAAGATTTATTTCATTAAAATAAGACATAATTAATTCAAATTTTTTCATATAACCGAATTATAGGGCAATTAAAAAGTGATGACTGAAGAAAAGCAATTTGACTTAATATTCCTGATAAATATAGTTATTATAGTATTTATGGCGACTTATTTTTAATTTTTTTAATCCCAACGATTCACTCAAGTCCAGTGATTCGAAAGTCTCCAAAAGTTTAATCGGATTGAATTTTATTTCGAACACAGAATTTATAAAAATGATATCATTTTCATATCATGAGTTTGAATTATAAATTACCTTCCAAAAGATTAATCTGAAATCATCCATATTTGAAAATATTTTTCCTTATGAAGCAATAAAATATACTTATTCGGAGCAAATGTTTCGAAAGATTTTCAAAGAGCTTCATATCTGTTTGATTGTTTAGTGTTGACTAGTGACCCATTGACTCCGTAAGGTAGGTAGAAAAAGAAAAGAAAGCTGCTTGTGTAAATCTCTAAATCACTAAAACGAAACGCCCGAAACTGCTTCATTCCTGGTTGTGAAATAAAACAAGAAATATTGAGAAAATATACTTGCGAATACAATGCTGTTCTAAAAGGTATTTGTAAGAAAAAAATTCACATTCTTTGTTGCATCCTTCTTTATCGTTTTTTTAATCTTAACAATTTTTTTTTCTCATTTCACGAGGTCAACAGAAATATGTTCGTATTTGCTCTACAATAATATTTATCCACTTTTAGTACTTTGAAATATTTCTATAGAAGGAAGAAAATATAATAATGTAATTCATCTATAATTTATAGGTGAACAAGCTCTATTTACAAACAAATGAATATAAAATATAAGATAGAAATGATAGCAAACAATAAACTCTTCGTTTAAAGAATTTGTTTTTAAATACTGTAACAGAACTTCTTCCACAAAGTTCGTAATGTTAAAGGATACGCTTGTAATGGGTGTAAACTCGAAGTCACGAATACACAGCTGAGAAGCACATAAGCAATATATTGCAATAATCCTACAGAAAGCAGCAGAATGCAAACAGCACAACAATGATAATAAGCTAGAAGCTCTTAGGGAGAGAGAGCTCGTCCAACTATTAACCAGAGTGAACTCAAAACTACGTATTGTGTGCCTATGTACATTCGTATGTACATATATTTATTAGCTTTCTATAGTATAAACAATTAGAACGAGTGCTATTCTATTTGGACTGGATATATTTTAGAGAACGAAAATGAGCACCAAGGAACTATTTTTTAAAGTTTTAATTTTTCTAAATGAAAGCGAATTTTTGATATTTCTAAATAAAAGCAAACATTTGTTTTGTATCCCCTTCAGAATTGAGAATATATGTTACGACAATATTCATTTAGTTGGCGCGTAAATGTTTTACTTGATTAATGAATGAATTAAAAAATTAATGCTTGTCTACTTCAATATTCTTTCAAGTAATGAAACTTAAATCCTTTTTATTATGAAAAATATATATTATTTTTTTTTAAATTTCGCTGCCATCGTTGATGATGTTGATGTATATTTGCATTTTAATGACTACTTTTACTTTCAGTCAGAAAATTATTGTTATTGTTACAATTTAATCTCCTCTGTTTCAAAATTTTAAATTCAAATAAATTATTTCAAAGCACATTACTATAAATAGAAAAAATACAGGCTTTTTCAATAGCGTATTTTAATAAAATTTTGACCATTGAAAAATTTGACTTAAATCATTGGGTATGTAGCCGCGTAACATAACGTCTAGACAAAAGTGTATACTCGCGCCCGGAAGTTCTTATCTGGCTTATGAACTTATCACCACATTACTCCCCCCTGCAACCACGTGTTTTTGGTGGGAGACCGACGTTTTTATCGAGCTTAGCGTTATGGCGTGTTTTGTAGCCTGTAAAGGGCACCGCGAAGGTTACGTTTGTTAGTTCAGAGCCAGAATCGTCACCAATGTGTTTCTTGAGGTTCAATCTCGGAACCAATGGTTCCATAGCCGTGTAACATAGCCCCTAGACAAAAGTGTACACTCGTATCTGGAAGTTTTTATGTGGTTTATGAACTCATCCCCACAAGCAAATTATAGCAAATCTATGATAAAACTTTTTCTTTTTTGCTAAGATGTAAATGCTGCTATGCCATTCCAAGGTATTTTGTTAATCTTTAAGTCGATCAGGAGTGAGTATGATCGAAATCCTCTAACTATTCAATCATATTGTAATATTGAAATTGTTTCATAAATTTGGTGATTATTTGTCGAATATTATGTATTTAGTCACATTCTGTGAGGTCAAATGCATGATATCACTGATAGCGACTGATAACGAATCAGTAAAAAACTTTATAATTAAAGCCGATTATTCTTCTTGTTTAAGAATGAAAAACTATGTTGCTCTTACACAATATTTTGCTGAATCAATAACCTGATATATATTTCCCATTATAAATGCCGTCGTCTTAAGAATAAATCATTATATTCCAAGTGGAATTTGTCTTTGTAAGTTATAAAAAAGTTATTATTGGATATAAAAACGAAAAAAAAAAAACTCTTTATTTTACAGTTAGAAATCTTAATCATGGAAGTTGGTAATTCATAATATTATTTGCTGCCTTTAATACTCCTATTATCATTAATAATGTAATAAATTAATTTATCAGCTTGAACGATCATAATTTATAATAATTATTAATCATATTAACCATATAAAACATTATTTAATTTCTCATGTGCTGTGTTAGGATACTTTTTTAAACCTTTATTTATAACTCATTAAGAGAAAAAAGGAATTTTTAATGCAATAGACGAAAGTCCATTTCCATAAAATGTACAGTTTATTAAGAAAATTCATTGAAACTAATCACAAAAATGCTGAAAAGGAATAAAGTTGATAATCTTCTTAATATATTATTTTTTTCATCCGAAATTTTTATTTCCTTTTTGGGTGATTATTACCATGTTTTTAATTTTCACATAAATACTAAAAAAAGTCGTCATTTCGCTTTTTATAATTCTATATATCTCTGTAGATAAACTTCTTCCTTTGAAAAAGGAATTTGATTATGTTAATGTATGAGATTCATCAGAATCTGCAGGGATTCTTAGAATTAAAAAAAAAACATATATGTGGTGAAATTAACACAAACAAAATAATTATTCTTAAAAATAAACATATTATCTCTATACGATAAGGATAAAGCATTCTTTTTTTATTAATATTTAAACTCGGATACTAATTCAAATTTGTGGTGATAGACCAAAATTCTTACTTGATGAAAATTATATTAGTTCCCCGGAATTAATACAGCTTATTTTCTCTAAAAAAGCTGGTTGTTATTATTATTAAGGAGTGGGTTAAAAACATAAAGAAAAATCTTTCTTAATAATTTATAGATAAAAGAATCTTTAATTTGTTGTAGATGTATAAGTTTGAATGAATACATATGAAGACAAATAACAATCATTATCTTGATGAGCAGGAAATCTGAAACACCTCCTCTGTCTCTGAATTTATATCTATCAGAGCATTTCCGTCGAGAGTTGGATATTAGAGCAAGAAGATACATACCAGGATTAATACGAAAACTGAACAAAAATCACATCACATGATGAAAAAAGGAAGAAAAACAATAAATGAATAAGTAATAAATTAGCACATTTTATAGTAACACGTATAAAGATATTATAGAGTGTGCAAGGTACCGTAATAAGTACTTATTGATCTTAACCTTCTAGCCGACGCGCGTATGTGAGAGATACACTAGAGATGAATTTCATTTTAAAACTTTTGATCTGGTGGCATTGGGAACGCCTGTCCTCAGATATCGGACATGGTCCATTCGCAACATACCTGCACAGATTCCATCTGGCCATCTCTCCTTGTTGTAGCTGTGGGGAAATAGGTTCCCCAATTCACTATGCTACCGAATGCTTACTGACTCTCTCATGGCACATGAGAAAGCCAGAGCCACGTTTTGAGGAAGAATGGTACAGGAGGGTTGCATCGAACATCCATTCACGCAGCAAGATCCACTCCATAATAAACCATATCCATAAATACCAAGACCTCTTCAGGGTTATACAATAGCTGAGACCAAATTGCCAATCATAATCAGCCGAAAATATAACTTCAAAAGTGTAACTTATTTTTGTTCCTCCCATGTAATTTTCACCTCACCCAAAAACTGAATGTAGTTGTGTAAGATTCGACACCAATGGGATTTTCTCTGGAGATACCTGGATGGTTTGTCGTCTCTATCTTTCTTTGTTTTTATCTCTTTCTTTCCTTTTTTTCCCTTCCATTTTGTGTCCTTCTAACCGGTTAGATAACTTAGATGTTATAGGCACCGGGGGCGCAAGATGGTGTTATGTCATGTTATGTCCTCAGCTGTTTCCTTCCCTTTGACCTACTTTCAGTTGTCCTCGTAAGTTTGAGGTGTAATAGGTCTATAGGTTAATAGGTCTACACCGATCAAATATTTGTATTTTAGAGATGCGCACGACCGTTCATGCCAGTTTTTGTCACATCTGATTTTGTATGATTTTACAAATAAATCCGTATTGTTTTCGACTGGTGACAGCTGGCAAATGCACTTGTTAAGGAAAATGTTGAAAAAAAGCCCCACATCTCTAAAAGGTAAGCTAAAATTAAAGTTGCTAGAGAGAAAAGTCGAACAAGGTATTGAAGAAGTGGAAGATGCGACGTCAGGGGAAAAATGCAAACCCTGCACAAAAAAGAATCACAAGGTTCAGCTAAAAGATTTGACGAATTTTTTTCTGTTTGAAGCACACTAAACACATTTGCTCAAATTGCAACGCTGCAATGAAATAACATTGAAACTATTTTCTTCCTTTTCATATCTAACTTTTAATTACTTTTCCTTTTTATACATAAATTGTGTATTTTTGCACCTCTATATTTTATATGCAAATTGTTCTCCCAAATACAATTAATTTTAAATCAATTCAATTAACCTGCCGTCATTTTATATTGTTACTGCAATCCATGTTTATATTGTTTCTGCGTCTTTTTAAGTAAAAAAATGTTAAAAGTGATTGTAGTTATAAACCCTAAGCTATTTACAATATAATTTTGATAGTTACGTTTTTGAAAATTAGCAATTTACTATAGCGTATGCGGGAAATACGTGCGAGCTTTCAGGTTTCTATGATGGTGGAAAGTTAAAGTCTGCTGGAAAGTTAATATAATAATATTTATTGATATTCGTTGATTTCTTAAGAGTGTACAAAAGCATTTCTAATATAACTTATTTTTTCCTTTTTACTTATTGTTTTTTAAAAGTATTTTATACCCTTAAAACATTTAATAAAATGTTGCACAGAGACATAAATTTTGTTAAAAATTTGCAAACTTAATGTGAAAATAACAAAAAGAAAAGTTATGGCGAAAGAGTGGAGGAATGTTGATGGAGAAATAACAGATAAATTAGCGTATACGTATAAAATGTTATGGATGCTACAATGTACCATAATAAGTATATGTTGATTTCTTAAAAGTTCATAAAGGCATTAGAGAGATAATTTGTTTTTTTCTTGTTGTTTTTTCAGAAAAAACAATAATTTCCTCTTTTTAAAATATTTAATGTTGCTCAGATACATAAATATTATTTAAAATTTACAACATTCATATGAAAACTTTAAAAAAAACACATTAATCGTGAAAGAATGAAAAAAGAATGACAAAGACATATAAAATAAAATAGAGCTTTCTATACACAGACACTTTTTACCCAAATATTATGGGTGTTGCAGGGTATTATTATGAGTTCTATTTGATCATAATATAACAGATTTTATTAAAATTCATTGAGCTATTAAAAGTGCAGGAAAAATTCTGCTGGATATCTTTTTTTCATATCGATTTTTCAAAAAAATTATATCTTTGAAATATTTAATGAATTGTTGATCAGGGACATAGATATTACTAAATATTTACAACATTGATTTGAAAACAGAAAAAAAATAATGAGAAAAGAATGCAGAAATAACAAATAAGTTATTGCACGATGTTATTAGACGTATAAAAATAGAGTGGATGCTGGAACGTATCAACATTCACTCTATCATTATAAGTTATCTCTATCTATAAGTTATCTGCATGGTTATAAGTTATCGCTTCTTCCGCGTGATCTTAGCGTCCTAGATCGAGTCCCGATTCGATCATGACTGTTCTTCTTCTTCTTTCTATCCCTATCTATGACATATGGGAATGTTCTCTTCATTAAAAAGGGGCTGTGCAAGCGAATGGGACGCGCGAAGTAGCTAGTTCGTACTCGTGACCCTAGTTGGCACTACTGAAAAAACAGGAGACGCTCACTTTAATAAAGTTCCATAAGTCCAAAACAATAAGAACAACCTTAATAAATGTTTACTGATAGTACATAACATTACTTATTGATATTGATAGATTTCTTAAAAGTGTTCGAAGGTGTTTAAAAAATTTCTTTGTATTTATTCATTTTTTCAAAAAAAAAAAATTGCATATGCAGAAAATATTTAATGAAGTTTTGCGCAGAGATATAGACATTATTTAATAAATTCTCACGCTTCATAATTAATATTTTGTAATTAACAGAACAGTATATCTTTAAAATTCCTCAATGGATAAAAAACTTTTGAAAGCCATTGTATATGCATACAGTTTGTAACATTAACAGTCAATGTATATGCATACAGTTTGTAACATTAACAGTCAATGTATATGCAAACATAACAATTATTGTATATGCAAAATTTGTAACATTAGAAAATGATAGTTAAGTTAAACTAGAAAAAAAAATTCTTCGAACTGCGACATTTCCGATTAGTAACAATTTTCAACACAATAAAAATAAAAATGTCCATCCCATTTATTTTTCCCAAAGCATAAATCTCTTCAGAAGATATCCATATTTAAGACATTTTCTTCTTGACTAAGCAAAAAGACGTTCACTTGGAAGAAATTTTTTAGTAAAAGTTACAAAATAATTCCTTCTTTTCGTTTATATATCACTATCTAGAGTTTCACTATGTCCTTAAAAATAAAAATATTCAAATGTACGCTTCGGAACACTTAAAGAAGAAATAAGCAAATATCGTCTGGTCTCAGAGGATGAAATCGATAGGGAAATAGTAAGCTAACAGAACTTGACGAGACAACGCAGCTTGGAAAAGGAAATGAAAAAAAAAAGTTATTTACTTTGTAATTCGAAGTTTCATGGCAACTTTTTTTCTCCGTTTTATTTTTAATTCTGAGAGAAAAAGAAATGTTTTTGCTTTTGCTGAAGGATGGAAATATTACGTTCGTTTTGTGTTCTTCTGGTGCATGATTTTAATTCTAAAGATTTATCCTTTTCAGCGTTATTAGTGTTGTTGTAAGTAAGAAAACGATGGTTTTATTACTGAATTTTCGAGAAAATTTATTATACCAGCATTTCATTGATGGTAATTTCGATATCGATCACTTGAACTTCTAAAAGTAATTCTTGATAAATATTTCAAGAGAAATAATTATGAAATATACACATAGCTCTACATTGCAAATCAAAACCAGATAGTCATTCTTTGTATAAAAAAGATACATGTACGATAACACAGCTGGCAGAGTCAATGAAGTAACTTCTCAACAAAATTAATGCATTATATTCCACTACTTTCAAATGCTTTTTTTTACATATGTATTTTTAAACAAGTACTTTATATTTCAGCTAAGACCTGATATAGGCTGTCAAACACTGGTTGTTCATCAAACATATAACATATTATATTCCAACAAACATACTGTATTTCACTGTTTTCAAATATTTATTACAAATGTATTTTTAAACAAATGATTTATTTTTCAGCAAACAACTGATATAAGCTGTCAAACGCCGGTTTTTCATCAAACATATAAAATTCCTATAATAAAAATTCATGCAATGCCATAGCTTAAGAACAAATTGAAATCAATGACTAGAATGTTAATATTTCATTACATTAGGTATTTTTCTTCTTACAAATACATCTTTAAACAAATAATATCTGTTTTAGCATTTTATTTATCAAGCAACGTGTATAATGTGCACATGGTAAAAAATAGCAGTTTTGATATATTTTAACTGTGCCTTGCCATCTTATTTTGCTTGCGACTGTAAAAAAAATTTTAATAAGCAACTAAATATTTTATGTAATATATATAGAATTTAACAAATTTTAAACAGAAAAAGGATTTGCCATTTTTCCTCCAATGAAAACTCCAAAAAAATGCTAACATCTGTCAGTCAAAGGTATAAAAAATACTAATACATCCTGTGCTTGCTCTCGGCATTTTTTATTATTTTATCCCAAAAAATGAGCTCTTATCGAATTTTCATTTTTGTATTCGATCCGCATATCGTATTCCAAAACGCGTGCTTCACGAAGCATGACGTTCAAGCATCACTTATTTTTATTGATATTTCGGATTCGAGCAAATCTAAAATGTGATTTCAGACTTTTTGGGTGTTCGACATCTATTCCAAACCATATATCACTGCTCGGATGTCGAAACTGAACCACTTCAAGCTAAAAAAGCATGATCTGTAGTCCAATCCGTTTTGGAGATATTCATAAGGTTGAAGTTGTATGATTTAATCTAAATATGTTGCTGAGGTGTTAGGTATAAATCATTCAAGCCCAATAAATAAATTACCTTATTTTAAAGATTTTTTTACCTAATATCAATGGCATTATTTTGGGGGGATTTAGAATCCTAAATAAATAATCTTCTTTAAAAAATAATTTAAAAACCCTTTGAACCTTAATAACATGAAATGACATCTTGTACAGTTTGCTTGCTATAAGCGATAAGAGTTCACAACTGTTACAATTTGATAAATTGATGTATTTGTTGTTATTTTATGGATTGATAAATGTAATTGTTATTAGATGGATAGATGAAGGGAAAATAATTGTTTTAATTTAATGAATTGGTGTTATTTTACCCAAACATATGATTCGTTTCACAGAATTATTTCAATAAGTTATTTTTTGATTTAAAAAAATTATATTGGATAAAATTCTTTATTAATTAAATAATTACCAGTTAATTATTTCAGTTGTTAAGTCTACTTTTGAAATTTAATTTTTTAATGATCTTTGCATAATTAGAAATTTATATTTGCTGTTTGGAGAATCTGAAAATGGGCAAGGATTTGAGTAGAGATTATCATTAGGATATAATTTTAAGTGACGCTGTTTACTTATCGGTTAGCTTTAATTTTATCCATTAAATTTAAGGTATCCGACTACGTTAAAAACACTGCTTATCGACCAAATTGGCCAATTATTCTATTATAGGTTTTGCTTGTAGTTCAGACTTTCCTCTTTCCAAAACAGTTTACCTATTCTAGGAAAAGAAAGGTCTGAACTATCATCCAAGGGAATATTAAGCAAAATATATTTTTCAGTTAAATCATTTGTATTTAACTTCAATTTCCGCAGAACTTTAATTTCCATAAAAAGTCTCTACATTTAATTGGATATTTCAAAAACTAATAGATATTTACATGCAAAAATTTCAACGTGTGCTTTAAATAATATGGGCAACGAAATGAACCAAAAGTTTTACTGTTGGTGAAATTCTTTTTCATTTATAGGTGTTTTTAGAAAACTTAAGTTGTCAATTTATGGAAAAAAGGCATATATATGCATGTTTTTATCCATAACTTCTTTGCATCTCAAACTTTTCCTTAGATTTTGGTTCATTTCATTATTATTATATAACTTGTGTGCAAGGAAAATTAGGCACTGTTGGATTGCAATTTTGTGTAAAGTGTTAAGCGTTTTGATTAAATTTCACAAAAATTTGCAACAAAATTTCCTATTTTTCAAAATATATTACATTTTCAAGTATGTTTTTTGTATTTATAGCATTTTGTATTATGATTGACAATAAATCTAAACACAACTACACACGTCTATTCATAGTTTTGAAAAATACAATTTTTCAAAAATTATACTTCGAACATAGTCAGATACCCTAGATTACTTATACTTTGTTGTTTTTTTAATAAATTATATGTAAGTTTTAATATATTTTATTCTTTCTGAGTTGAATATAAATCATACATATATATTTTAGAAAATGTGCACATGATTAAATTATTAAAAGATTCAGCCTGTAATAAGTTTTGGACTAACATATGAATTATAAATTACATACTCATGACCTGAAAAATCCCACAAAATGATAATAGATGTAATGTAATCTAAGAGTCATAGATATAGCAAAAATTAGAATGCAATTGCATTTTACATATTAAATGGTCATTAGAAAATAGTTTTTAATCTTTTTTAAAATGTCCATTTAAGAGCTGATTAACATAAATATCAGCATTTAACTTCAATAATTCAGATACAATTTATTGACAAAGTTCATTTTTCTAACATTAATAAATTCAAAGCATTATCCAAAATGAAACTGAATTTTTTCCAAGGGAATTCAAAATCCACATAACACATTATAAAAAATATTTTTAAATTTTAATTAATCGGTATTCTAGTGAAGTATATATTATATCTAGAGTTTTCAAATGCCTATAATTTGTTAGATGATTAATGATTTTAGAAGCATTGATTAAAATTATAAACATATATAACTTAAATTTCCAACTTCTTTAATTTATTTATTTAGGGATGAAAATCCTTTAGATGTAGGGGAAAATGATTTTTAAAACAAGAATTTTTATGAACAATTAAAGAAAGATTTTGTATTTATAATTTATCATGATAAATATTTTAGAATTTAGAATTACATTTTTATCAAAATTTAGAATAAATCCCTTTATTAAATGATGATCCACTAATCATTAACTGAAATGAGATATTATTTAAATTTTAAGTAACATTTTCCCTAATTAATGCTTGGGAAACATCAAACTAATATTGTTAATAGTAAAGCTACTTTTAGAACATTTAAAAACATTTCACAGAATTTCTGAATTGTAGTTAATTAACTTAAATATGAAAATAATTACATGAAATTATCAAAAAGAGCTGAAGAGAAAACTAAGTTTTTTGTTATTGCTCTGAATTATTTCTCTTGTTTCAGTATATATTTAAATTTAAAATCGTAATTGGTACTGAAACTTAATAAAAACCATTATCAAGAAATCTATTTTAAATTAAGGAAATGGCATTTTACCATCATGCCAAAAAACTTATTTATTAGAACCCTATTAATTGGCATTCAATTTAATCATATGAACAAAAAATTATAACTGATTTTATGAGTTTGTAAAATTGTTTTCTCTACTATACTACTGTCATCGCTGGAAAAAGAGATTTAAATATATTTTTAATTCATTCTAAATGGATGAAAGATCAATGTCCAATCAATTTTCGACCTAAATAAAGGTTCTTGAAAAGTTAAAAAATTTGGCATTAGGAATTAAGTCTATAAATCTTCTAGAAAATTTTATACTATATTAGGAGACTATAAAAAACGAAGTGCTTACATAAGATCTTGATCCTTCATTTAGAGTTGATTGCATGGTGAATTTTTAAATGTACATTACAATCTCTTTTGTTGTTTCCTTATTAGCAATTTTTTATTTACATGAGTTAAAAGTTTTTGCTACTATTCTTCTTTTTGGAAATCTAAGTTATTTTGGCTATTACATATCTTTTTGCAGAAAAAAGGGGGTTTTAGCAAAGTATTGAGGGTTATGAACTTTTTATTGTGTAAA
This sequence comes from Argiope trifasciata, assembly GCA_026543055.1. Classification (NCBI taxonomy): domain Eukaryota; kingdom Metazoa; phylum Arthropoda; class Arachnida; order Araneae; family Araneidae; genus Argiope; species Argiope trifasciata. Next base: position 576,359 of record JAPMOQ010021468.1, on the reverse strand, counting down.
CCCATTGGTTGAATTTTTAACAGTGTATTTCTTGTTTTAATTATGAGTTTTTTTAGAAGTAAATAAAAAATTAAACATTATCTTATATCAAAGCTAACATTCCATCTTTTTATTTTTATCCAGCACAATGTATGTAATATCGCCCTGAAATATATAAGAAAAATAGAATCTTTTGCAACCGGTAAAGAATATTTCTTTTTTTTTTTTTTTTTTTTTTTTTTTTTAGAAATTTTTTAGAAGTAAATAAAAAGCTAAACATTATCTTATATCAAAGCTAACATTCCTTCTTTTTATTTTTATCCAGCACAATGTATGTAATATCGCCCTGAAATATATAGCAAAAATAGAATCTTTTGCAACCGGTAAAGTATATTTCTTTTGTTTAGAAATTTTCTGATGTAGCCTCTATGTTCATAAAAGTAGTAAAAATAATAATTTGGAATATTTTACCAAAATTTGTTATTGACTAAAATGATTAGTTTTTATTGATTAAAATGATTAGTTTTTATTGATTAAAATGATTAGTTTTTATTGACTAAAATGATTAGTTTTTATTGATTAAAATGATTAGTTTTTATTGATTAAAATGATTAGTTTTTATTGATTAAAAATTCATCTGCCCTTTATCAAAAATTAGAAAATTAAGACAAATGGTTATGCCATTATATTATTAATAAAAGCCAAGAAAAGCCCACTATCATGTAAGAACATATATATTTTTGAAACACATTAATACATATACTGATTGTTGAAATTGACAATTAAAATATAATATAGTATAAATACAAGCAGTTTCAAATATTTAATAATATTTATTCGAATTACTTCTCTTTAAAAACTATCGGCATTAATTTCTACAAACATATTTTCAACTAAAATTCGATAAAAACTTTATACCTGATAACCATTTTCTACATAGAATCTTTCCAATCATCGAATAAGTATGAAATAATTTTTCAGCAGTTCTGCATGAAATGAACCATTTATTTGATTCTCAGGAATACTTCTTAATACTTTTGTATTTCCATTCAAACATTCATCTTAAGCCTGAATGGTTCTCCTTTCATGGCAGATAGACGCAATACCAGATCTGAAAGCTGTCGCAATCTGCTGTCAAATGATTCTCGCGTTAACTGTCTACTTTTTTCCTGGCTGTCCTATCGCCACGGTATTTTACATCTGACTGCAGCAGATGTTGGTATTAATTTTTCGTTCTTCGCTAATTAGTTTGGTGTCTGAAATTGTGGGTCTGATGTTAAATTAAGTTTTGAAAGGCAAAAAGACATGAAAAAATTATCTTCTAGTATTAAATGTTTCAGAGTCTTTTACTTGAAGTATCTGTAAATGAAAATTACATATTTAGTTTTGTCTTTGTATACTATTCTAAATAAATATTTAACAAATGCTTTGATCTCTTTGAAATTCTAGTGAAAATGGAATGATATATTTAAATTGTGATTCCCGTGAAAACATTTTATTTAGTTCAGAAATTAAAAGATAAATTTTCAAATAAGTACATTTGGAAACAAGAATCTTTGAATAATAACACCAAAACTCATATTTAATTTTTAATAAATGGTTTTAGATTTAACACACTGCGCAAAAAAGTAGATGGACACTATTTTTTAAAGTTTATTTTTAAAGTTTTTACTGAAATTATTTTTATAAGAATACTTTTAATATAAAAAACCGAAACCATCGAGAAATATAAGTATCATTGAAATGATACTCAAAAATAATTTATAAATAATAAGAAAAATGATTTCTTTCATTTGAAACCATGTAATAAAAGTAGATTTACTGTTATAAAAAGTACAAAGTATAATCTGTTCTAATAAAGAATATTTTTTCCTTTAGCTTTTATGACTTTGAATATTCCGTTTGGAAGTGAATCATGCAAAAACTGGATTAATGTTGAACACAAATTATCCAATGAGGTATTTTTAATGCAGCCTACCATTTTGAATGACCAAACTTTTTCATCTTCCATAACCAACTGCTAACCAGACCATCTAACTTCCTTCTTCTATTTGTCTGGTTAAATAATATTGTCCTACATTCTTTAGTCAATACCAGTAGTATTGATAACCGTCTGAACCATCTAAGTTAAACTTTTTTTCATCTGAAAATATCAAAAAATGACTTGCTTTCCTTACCCCAAGATAAATGGGGTCGTGATGGTCAGGTGGTAAGGTCTCAGCTTCGTAACCGGAGGGTTTCAGGCTCCAGACTCAATTCCACCTAAGAACAGTCATGTGAGGAGGTCTCTTGCAAGCTAAATCTGTCAGGTCAAATGTCCTCCCACTGGCTGGGGAGAGGGGGTGCCTGTACAGATGTCGTCCTCATCATCTGGCTGTAGTTCAAAATGACGAGGTCCGTCCCAAAATAACCCTAGTGTTGCTTTGCAACGGGACATTAATGTAACTAAACTAAACCAAACCAAAACAAATGATTATTAATATATATCTGTTTTCATTCAATTATTGTCTTTTTTTTTGGGGGGGGGGGCTTTTGGATGCAGTTGCATACTTTTTACTAGGACACATGAATCAATCCTGATTGATTTTGAGCTTTCGCAACACTTCCATTACTCTTTTTAAACCTATGAGCAGGCTTCCTTTCACCCCGAGGGCTGATATTTTAGGCCTACAGTCTTCTTTCTGATTCCGATACAGTTTGAATTTTTAATTAAATTAGAAACCGTAATGTTGTTGGCGTGCAATATAAGAGGGATATCTCTAATATCTTACCTTCATTTTTATAGCAGCATGATTCTTTGGAAAAACATTAAAGACTATACCTCTAGAAATTCTAATATTAAAGCATCAGTGAAAATTTAAAAAAAAAATTCTGAATAAAAACAGTTTTAAAAAGTATAATCTTACTCTTCAACTCATTCACATTCCAGAAAATAAAAAAATACAGTTGGTGTCCGATATTTTTTACACATTGTGAATTATATACTCTAAATTTTCTAATTATAAAAAGTGGTAGCTGTTTCATTTTTACATGAATATAACTAAAACATTGTTAAATAAAAATCTCATACATTCTATTGCCCAAAATAAAAATGTAAAAGAAAATGGACAAAAAAAACTTTCCTACTTTTTATGCAGTGCACAATTATTTAGCAGAATTTTTTAAAGAATTAAACTGAGCGCCAGACGACTTCATTTAATAGCAAAATAAGAGGAATTAAATATACAGCTTGATGCCAATAATGGTAATTAATATAGTTGTTTTCAACTGAATTACTATAGTTATAAAAATAATGTTTTTAATGTGTTTACAATTTTTATGAGTTCTAGTGAACTCTAGTTTTAATTCATATTTATTTTATAATAACAGTTTAAGCGCTCTTATTTCATTTCAGAATATATTTCCTCAAATTTAATGTAATTAAATATGGACAAAAGCTTATAAAAAGAATTTGTTTTAAAATGCAACTGATAAAAATACTCATTAAATAAAATTAATCAAAATGATTATCAATTATTATTGAAATTAAAATGTTTCTACCATTTCAAATTAAGTAAAATTAGTGGGAAATGACTGATACTCGGGAATTAATTGAAATTAAAAGGTGTATATATGAAATACAAATTAGAATTTACGATTAGAAAAAATAGTCAAGATTTCGAATTCAACGAAATCAAAACATTTTACGAATTCCATCACTAACTAAAAAACTCATAAGAAAGTGAATATTGTAAGCTAATAAATGAAATTAAAAATAATTGTGCATTACAAATTAATATAAAATTTGACGGAAATGAATAACAATTTTAAATTAAATATATTTACTGGGAGATAAGTGTCTATTACAAATAAATAACATTAGAATAACAAGATTAAAATTTATATAAAATTAAAAAAAGTGTTTCATTTACTACAGATTCAGCAAATCTAGTAGAATTTAATTATTGTTAAAAAAATAAATCTCAAGATGTATAAGAATTTCAAATATATGACTTATACATTTAAATGGAATTATATAATTATAATGTTTGTTGCAATTTAAATTTTGTCAAGTCTGAAAGAATAAATTCCCCATTTGGATATGGCAATTACATTATAAAAAGAAGAATGAAAAATTCATATTTTGTGACGAGTAAAATTTTAAGCAAAAAAAAAAAACATTTCTTAATAATATACCAATTATTTTAAAAACATTTAACAAGCAAAGGCAATTAAAGTTTTGTAAAAAAACTATTAAATGGAATCTTAATTGCAGTATATTTTTTTCCGGAAAGTCTCAAAATGATTCAAAATAGGAGCAAATCCATGTAAAAACAAATTTTATGAAATTAGCACAATAATAATGTTACGATAAAGATACAGAGAAAAATATATTAATTAGCTAATAAAATGCATCTGAATATCTATTTAAATTTAAGCAAAAATGCATGCTTTTAGTAATGCTACCTAAAATCTATTTATATTAAAAGAAAAAAAAACACAATTTTGCTAAAAATATTTTTCTCGTATAAATCATAAAAAAAAAACATTGTATTTTTGGCACACTTTTGTAAATAAAGCAATTCTATCATAATTATATTGAATTGGAGCAGTCTTAGTCTTTCCATGTGTATCATTGTCAATGTCATCAAATAATTTGAAATCTAGATTCAAAAAAATCTTGTGTGTGTTTTTAAGAAGTAATATATAGTCTATCAATTCACAAAGGATTTTATAAAAAAAGAGAAAATAAATGTGTCATTATATCAATAAAAGAATGAAAATAAACTTGGAAGAAATGTGCTTAAAACATATGAAAA
>JAPMOQ010021468.1:532100-571181 GCA_026543055.1 Argiope trifasciata | reverse complement strand
ATATATATATATATATATACATACACACATTAGCTATTAGTTATAACCCGTTACTCTGTTAGAGTGGCAATTTTGATGTATATGTAAGAAAAATTATCAAAGGACGGATAAAAAAAATGAAATCTACCCTAAAAACGATACATTTCAAAGTATAAGCATATTCGAAAAATATATAAATAATAAATACCATCAATAACTAATGTAAAAACAATTTATGTACATTTTATACCAAAATAAAACAAAACAGCAAATCCAATCCGTATTTCTTTAAAATCAAGTCAAATCCATTTTGTTTATTGAACGAGATTGAGATACCTAAAACAGTATTGTTCACATAATTTTTAAATTTTTAATTTAAATTAAAACGCAGTTGTCAGCAATCACGAGCTAACTTTCAACGCCAGTTGGTGTATCACGCATGTCTGACTTTCCTACGCTAGTTGGGGTAATGCAATGCAGATTAGAATTTTTTTATTTCCTTTATTCTGTTTCCTTTTAGATTAAAAGTATTTTAGAATGAACCCGAAAGCTCGATTGATTAACATTTGATTTTAAATACATCAAACTGAAAGAAAATAACTAGAATCGCTTGAAATAATCCGCCGAAATTCGGCTAAACCTAACCTACTTTTTGTTCGGAAACTCTAGCCAATTTATCTTTTGCGGGAATTGACCTCAGTTTTCTGGCGCGAAAATTTGTTTTTAAAAAATAAAAAAAATAACCACTGTGGTAAAACTAGAATAAAAAGTAGCCTATGTTCTTTTCCTGATTATAATCTATTTTTGAGCTAAATTTGATCTAATTCTGTTCAGCCGTTCTGCCGTGTTTGAGTAACAAACATCCAAAGATTTATAATTAGTTGAATATGAAATAATCAATACTTTCTAATTAATTTTAATATATAAATCTATTGACCTTAATTTTTATTGATCATTTTCCCATTGATATATTAATCATATCTCTTGGTAAAAATTTTAAAATCCCTTTATATGTTAACATTGAATAAGTATTTATTTTCTCTCAAAAAGATTAAAAATATACGAACATTGCGGCAACTGCGGAGACAACAGGGAGAAAAATTTAATGATGCTCGAAACTCCTCACATAAATTCTGATTCAGCTTCCTTAACGTTGCATCTAAGAATATGTTATTCCCTAGTGACTAAAAAGTAGTATTAATGTTCGAAAATTGTTTTAAAAATGCATAAACTCGTTACTGAATGTATGTGGAAGAAAACCACATTATTAAAACATGAATTGTCATCTCGGTTTTAAAATATAACGTATGGCATTAAAATTAAAGACATTATCTTTAGGCAGGCTAAGATGGATGTTGCTGTATATTTATTTATAAAAAATGAATATAAAACAAAATTTATCACTCCAAGAAGTTGGGCCAATATTTTATTCCTTTCTGATGCCTTATTAATTTCAACCTCATTTTAGGCTTTCAAGAGGACTAAAGCTCCATCTGTAATCGATGTTGCTGTATTGATTCATTTTCACTGATATGCCGATATCGGTATTTAAGAAAGTATGAGAAATATTAAGACTCTTAGCTTATGAATAGATATAATTATATATATATCATTTTTAACCTTCCAGCGGGCGCGGCCGTCATACCAACATGAAAGGCCGCGTGTATTTCCCACATACTCTATAGTAAATTGTAAATTTTCAATAGCGTAACAATTAAAATTATATTGTAAAAACTTAGTATTAATAACTGTAATTACTTTAAACTTTTTTTACTTAAAAAAGAAGCAGAAACAATTTAAACATAGATTGCAATAGCAATATGAAGTGACCACAGGTTAACTGAATTGATTTAAAAATAATATAAATGAAATTATCGATATTTTGACGAAACAATTTGCATATAAAATATGGGTACTAAAATACAGAATTTATGTATAAAAAGGAAAAAGTAATTGCAATTTAGATAGGAAAAGGAAGAAAATATTTTCATTGTTATTTCATTGCAGCGTTGCAGTTTGAGCAAATGTGTTTAATGTGCTCCAAACATATAAATTTCTGTCAAATCTTACTACAGAACCTCGTGATTCTAGTTCGCTTTTCTTTTTAGCAGGGTTTTTTACCTGACGTAGCATCTTCCAATTCTTCAATACCTAGTTCGGCTTTTCTCTTTAGCACTTTTCATTTTAGCTCCCTTTTTAGAGATGTGGAGACGTTTTTTTTTCAACATATTCCTTCGTAAGCGCGTTTGCCAGCTGTCTCCAGTCTAAGACAATATGGATTTATTTGTAAAATTATACAAAATCAGATGTGACAAAAATTTGCATGAAATGTCACGCGTATCTCTACAAATATCTGATATGCAGAGACCTATTAACGCCACAAATTTTCTATGAAAACTGAAAGTAGGTCAAAGGGAGGTGGACAAATAGCCAAGTACAGGCGCTCCCAGTGCCACCAGATCTAAAGTTATAAAACGAAATTCATCTTTAGTGTATTTCTCACATAAGCGCTCCCTCTGGAAGGTTAATACTGAAATCGTAATCTATGTTAATGAATCTATCCATTTGCCCTCGTAAGACGATGTTGGTAATATTCAGTCATGAAAGTCTAGGGAAACTTAAGACTGTTAGCGTATGAGTAAGCATAATTAGACATATCATACTTATAATATTGCATTTATAAATTTTCACCGATCCTTGTGAATAGACGTAAGATACTTGTCTACTATAGAGAAAAAAATTAAAACTCTCTCTAATGAGCTATTTCAGTTCCTTTTCTGGATCAATATGATTGAAAATAAAGAAAAATATTCACCAGAAAATTCTGTGCATGTTGAAATTTTTTAAAATACATTAATTTATGTAAAAAATTAGTGAAATATGCAATAAAAAGCAAAACTCTCTATAAAAAATACTCTCGCATATATTACAATTATTTTTATACGCATCATATGTAGAAATATGTGCATTTTTAAATCAGCTTATCGATTATTTCTGTATGGAAAATTTCAGAAAATTCTTTGTTGATTACATTTAGCAGCTCTAAAGCAAAAACTACTCAGTTGGAAATTATATTAATAGTTCATCGTCTTGATACTAAGTAAAATAACACATTAGCAAAATTTCTAAGTAATATATTAATAAGCACTTATGAAATCCTTTTTTGTGTTTGAAATTTTTTACAAAATCCAAGTTTTCCAAAAACTTCATTTAAAGTTTTCCTTTGTCTTGTACTAAAAGTGCCTTATAAATATAAAAAAAAATGTTCAAAATCAAATATAAGATCCAAGCTTTTCGGCATGAAAACTACTTAAGGCATATTATAATACATGTGAGTTGCTAATAGAAAAGATTAAAAGATAAATTGTAATTCAGAGAGGTGGATATTTGTTAAAATATTGGAGCACATTCACATTCCGATTTCAATTTCAGCTACAAGAACAAAAGTAATAAAAAGTCGTAAAACTTGGTTTATATGTATTGTTGAATAAAAACAAACACATATTTGGTAACCCAAACAACTGGGTTTTAATATAAAACAATAAAAAAATGTGACTTTTGATCTCAAACTGCCTTTTAAACTTAGAAATATACCTTAAGACAAACTTTTTTTTAATTCAATTCCGCTATCGATTGTACCGTAAATGTATAAATAAACTCAATTTTTTTTTAAAAAAATCAAAAATATATCAACAAATGGGAAAGTATGCAATATTAAGTAGCTGAATTAATGCATTATTCTTAAATAGGTCAGTATTTTTAAGAAATATTTTTAATTTTTAAACCACGTTCTCCATTATTTAAAAATACATCAACCAATTAAAACTATTGAAATGCACTGTTAGTGAACATTCTTTTTTTATTGAACTCTACAGAATAAAATTAAACATATGCAAGAATTCATAGAAGTAAAAGAAAGATTAAACTCTTCAGCATCTATTATCTGGTCACAGACGTAAGATAATAGAGCATAATAGAACAAATACTTAATTAGCGGGAATCTAAGATTAAATTAGTTCCCACGAATGAGGACAAGCTAATAAATTACCTTAAAAAAACAGGCTATTAAATTTGCTGAGGCATGCAATTAAAAACAGAATGGAAAACTTTTCGTAATTGTTTTAAGATAAAACTTCCCTGATTAATGAGAGCTATATATTAGGTTTGAATGAATAAAGAATTGAGGAAAGAAAATGCTTCTGGTTAAATATATTATGGATAATTTTATTCCAGAAAAATTATTCATGCTGCAATTTTCACGTAATATTTTTAAAAGCCTTTTTTTATTATTTGGTGAAATTGACTTGTTTCAATTAATTTTAAATACAACAATAAAAATAAAACAGTAAAAAATAACTTTTTTGTACTTTTGAGTGTAGAAATTCAACAAATAATAATACCCCCAGGCCGAGGGTACCTTTTGACCATGAGATGCTTTCGGCATGCTGGTTGAATCTCACCACCCTTGTGGGCACACATAAAAGTGGGGTATGTCGCTTCCCATGGAGGACTTACTTCTTTAAGCTGGCATTGTATGCTGGCCACTGATGGTCCGTAGGACTAAAAAAATGCTTTTGAGGCGGTCGAGTCATTCATAGGGTATAGAGCCGGTTACCCTAAGGAATATGCGTATTTATTTACTCGTATTCCTTCGGGCGGGACTGAGAGTCAGTGATATGACTCTTTTTAGTTCACGCATTATACAAAAAGAAAGTACTGCAATTTTCAAATCATGCAATGTTGACAAGTATTTGTCTTTAAAATATCCTTTATTATTGTAAAAAAATAAATTTGATTTTGTTTATTTTTCTATTCTATGCAGTTTCTGTCCATAAAAATAATAGACTGCAAACACAAAAAGTGAAGCAAATAAAATTCACATTCCATTTTCATCCTAAATCTCTGATACATTGATAATTGACAGGCATTAAAAACAAGATGCCTGTATACGGGTACATAAATTTAAGATTCAACGTCTTAAAAGACTGAAATGCGACATATGATTCTATTATTAATATTGCAATTTAATGGAGAAAGGTGCATCAACTCCTCAAAATAATCTATTGTTCCTTTTTTTCTATTTTGAATTTAAAGAGCAGGATGAAGAAGATACTTTACTTAAGATAACTCGCACCTTGTAGGGTATAAATTGAACATTATGAACTTTGTAAGAATATTTGGAATTAAAACTCCTTACTATTCGATTTTTTTTCCACCATCTACATTTACTGAATTAGAAGCTACTCTCCAGGAAAAAGGGTTTCATACTTCATTAAATGTTATTCATGACTTTATACATTTATCTTACGTATCATACAATCTGTAACTCAACATGTTTGTAACAAACACTTCTTTTTGTGCACAAATGATCGCCACGCCACCACTGAACGAAGCAGTATCGAAAGGATATATATAGATAACTCTATGAGAACTTAAGCGAGTTACTATTTTAGAGCCCAGGCATATAACAATATCATATTTTTTGTATTTATAGCAATAGGAATTTCGATCTATATTTTGGTGCCTTTTTTCCCAAGATCTTGCTTTAACTCTTTATTTACAGAATTATGTTGCCGTCTATTTTTCAACTTTATTTTCGCACCATTCGTTTATTTTCCTTGCAGAATCATCCAAGGGAGCCCCAAGAAAAATAATGTAATTAACAGAAATATCTTAATTAGTTTAATTATTAATTAAATATTTTTAATTCCTCCTTTTAGCTTATATTCACCTCACGTTATTTGGGTTACGTTCTCCGTGTTCTTTAGAATACAATAAGCAAAATTAGTCATAGAGTAAATATATAAGCTATATTTTAATGGTACATTTAAGTACCGTCAGTCAATAAAGGGTTAATAGGGTCGCAATAACGAGTCAATAAATTTTTGAATCATGCACTGTGTTCTATTCCAAGGATGGTGACTAATATTCGTATGTGGTTTTCTTCTTTATGTTAAGGAACTCAAAATACTTGATAATGTATTAGTTTGCGAAAAAAATAAATAAATAAAACTCTAGCATTTTAAAATATACAAATATAATTCCAATTAATTTCAATTTTAACATATTTTACCATCTAATTGAATATGATAATTCATTATATTGAAGTTACTATTTTTTAATCGATCTTTGTAACTTTCAACTTATTAATTTTCATTTTGAAATAATAATTTTTTAAATATATTTTATAATGTTTTATACTTATTAGATTTCGCAGAAAAATGTGAACTTTGAAAAATAATTATTTTTTAAAATATTAAATTAGAATATCAAATTTTAAGACAGTTTAAACAAAATTAAGGAAGAAAGAAAAAAAAGAAAATATAAATTTGTAAAATATTATAAATCGTAGAATTTTTTTTTTATCAGTTGTATATTTGAAAATGTCATACAATTCTGAAAAAAAAACTGTCTTTAAGAAAAATAATAAATAAATAATACCTCTACCTGTCATTCTTCCAGTGACAGGTTTCAGCAAATCAAGAGAAATGGGTTTTTTTTATATATAATTATAGGTTTATATGATCATTGTTAAAAGAGAAATAGTAATAAAATACCAGACCACGTTTGAGTTTTTTAATACGTTTTATTTCTTAATCTCAGATTCTCCTTCATTATTAAGAAATAAAACCTATTAAAAAATTCACTAGTGGTCTGGTATTTCGTTTTGAACAAACACATCTATTTAATTGTATAAAATGTTAACTTACGAGGAATAAAATTTTATCGATATTTTATCACATCGGTAAACTATGTTTATCCGCTTATAAATAATTACGTCGGCATTCTAAATAATTACGTCTAAGAATAAAATAATTCTGAAATGCAGAAAATAATTAAGATTTTTGATTAAATAATGGGAGTGTAAGAAATAAACATTCGCATTCAGTATGCTAAAAGCAATATAAAAAATGCGTAAGTCGATTCCTACTTAGGTCAACTAAGACTTTTTTTTATTTTAATTAATTTTTATTAAAGAAGGACAATTAATATAAATATGTATATAGTAATGACAGAATCATGATATTAAGTGACAAAACAGAAACCAAAATTTAATTGCAATTTTAACTTTTCCTTTTTATATACGCTGTTGAACTATTTTTTGTTATTATTTGCTTTTTTTCGTTTCTAATTTAAGAATCTGATGCTGGTGTATAATTTCTCATTGCAAGAATTGAACACTTATTCTTCTAATCACGTGAAAAGCACTTCTTTTTACCGATTGAGCTATCACCATTTGGTTTCAATTATCTTTATTTAATGCTGTTGACTCGAACGAAATGATATATTATTTACGTCATTTATATCCTGTGGGAAATAAAACTAAAAATTGAATTTTAGATTAATCATAGAAATAACCGCATAAATTATTAAAGAATTTATATATATTCACATTTTTCTCAATATTACTAGAATAAAACTGGTTTCTCGAAATTCGAACATTAGTTGTGGGATTATTTGTCAACATAATAAACATAACATAACTATTTATTTCCCAAGCCTCTTGTCTGGACAAGCATAAAATCCAATTATCGAAAATCAGTTTTTGAACAATTAAAGTATAACATTTTTTTGTAATTGAAAATGTCTTAAAATCTCTTTCGAAAACCGAAAGTGAACACTAAGGTATCTCATAAATTGAAAAATAAAACCATGGACTTCAAACTTTCCGTTGGTAAACAATAGTTAATATCTTATCCTAACATAGAGCCAAGCAATTTAAACTATTAAATGAGAATACCCAAGTATTTTAACAAATATTTAAGAATATAGAATTCAAAAGCTCAACAGCTAATTTATAAAATTTATAAGATGATAAATCAAACAAAAAGAAAATGGCGATAAATAAGAGAGAAGACGAGAGATGAAATATCATAATCTTCAAAATTGAAGACTTATTACAAATTCTTGTGTTTTATTTTCAACTATTGGTGGGAAAGTATTTTCGAAGATTATAACACTTTTTACTTATCGGGTGGAATTCTCCTCGTAAAATTAATCACCAGTTGAATACTCTAAAATATCTCGCAATTAACGGGTAATATTTTCGTCCCCAAATCCCTGTTTGTTCCCACCTTTGACTGCCCTTTTCAAGGATTAATTAAGATTGATTGGCTAGCTGGATCTAGGAACTTTAAAATAAAACTGTGAAAAGATGCTTTATAAAAATAAAAAAGAGAGCACACATACGTTGAAAAAAGAAATATTGGAGAAAAAGTGAATTGTCATCTTACTAATATATATTTTTTCTGCACTCGATAGAAAGAAATCAATCAAGGCATTTTGCAGTATTGTTGTTGAACGAGCAAAATATTCATTCTGGCCTTCTCAATAAAATTATTTATTTTTTTAGTATTCGGATTCTTTATTTATTAACTAATGAGATTCATTTCTCTATTCCTATTATTAATTCACTCTATATATATATATATATTTATTCATATATCTTGTTCGAATTTTCGATATTTAATAAAATACCTTTTATTCATTCACTCGAGTTCAAATACATTTTTTAAAGTTGTAATGGATGACATTTGATGTTAATTTAGATTTTTCCAAATATTAATTCATTGATCAATTTTAATTGTTTTTTAATACTTTAAATAGAGTTTTAGCATTCGTAATAAAAGTTGAAATCAACAGGTAGTAGCTCAATCGATAAAATGCGAGGTTTTCTGTGTTTTTCACTTGAAGGTAAAGATTGCGAGTTCAATTCTTAGGAAAAGTCAATACTTTTTTATATTTAAAATTGTTAAGGATAACTATTTAATAAAAATTATCTAAAATGTTTTTTTTCTTTGTTGACTTAAGAGGGAATTAATTTTTTTTCATATTACTTGTTTAATTAAAGCTTGAATTTTCTGTAAAATGTTAAAAATATTTGTTAAATCAAATGGTGATTTTAAGATGAAACCAATAGTTCCTGAACTTATTATCATTTTTAAGCTGAGCAATTAAGTGCATGAGTTTTTATTTTTAATAATCAAAATTTATAATCTCTCGGCAAATGGGTGCAGTTAATACTAAAAGAATACAAAATAAAAATAAAAAACATGTTAATACGAAAAGAATACAAAACAAAAAAAAACATGTAACCTTTTTTTTAATTCCCAAAGAATACATCGACGTATTTCTACATTATGATGAACTATCACTCCTTCTTTACCTCTATAAATATACTGTGTACAAAAATATAATACTTCTAACATAAATAATACCTCTTATTACATTGTAAAGCACGAAAAGTCATTAAACTAGTATTTAGCCTTAAAGGAAAATCGTATTTCCTACATGACCACTGTTGTACGTTTACATGCTGGAATTTTACACCTCTGTCTGTTAATTCATATAGGCCAGTGACCAGCATAGTCTTTTCGTGTATCGATAGGCACAATTGATGAGATGAAAATCTAGGTTTAGTTAACTTAAGGCCTTATCACATGGCAAAATATTTCCGGCACTTTCAGTCATCAAACGACAGCGGAAGTGACGTCGCTTCAAAGTTTCACACGATTGGTTGAATTTCGTTTGCGGACAATATTTCCGAAGACATTTTCGAACTGGTTAGAAAAAGTTGTCGATTATGAAACTTGCTTGACCGGTTTTTGAGGGTAGAAACGGAAAAGTTCTGGCTAAATTTCACCGTGTGATAAGGCCTTTATGTAGAACCTATTTTGTATGTCGATTTATTTTTACACTACAAAACAGCTATATTTTTCTTGTAGAAATTTATTAGTATATGAGAAAAAAAATATTATTTATAACTGTTTACTATCCAAAAACAATGTCACACTGCATTTTACTAATCGTTCTCATTTCAACATACCAATTCTCATGTTAACTTATTTATTTGATATAACTAACTTTCTACAGTTTCCCTCTAATGTAAAAACGCTCCTTCTCTTTCTTGCTTCTCACGTCAGCGAGCTACAAACGGACATAATTTGAACCACTTATATTTGTCAACTTATGATAAAATATCAACAAAAATAAGAAACCTTTAAATGTTGAAAACATGTTGAAATTCAAAAGTAGCAAAAGGATTCTATAAATAATTTTAAATAAATTATTGTCCATAAATTAAGGATTTTTAAGACTCAGGCGAAAATCGAACTCTAAAATACAAATATCACCCGTAAAATGGCTACACTCTTCTTCAAAAATCACATGCCAATTTCAGGACGCCATCAGATGACACATAGGTGAAAAGACAATGAATACAGGATAATTTTACGTCCGTCACAAGGACCAGAATATAATAAATACAGGTAAACAATGAAATTGTTCACAAGCACTTTATAATCTTTTCAGTGCAATAACCGCATAGTTATGACATAAAGGGCACATTTGGAAGATTATTTACATAGTAGAATCATTAGTCGTTTGGAATGTCGGCGTATCCAGCAAGAAATATCCGTGGAACTTGCAATTGACCAGAGTGTCATCTCCAGACTTTGGCAACGATTCTAAAATGATGGTAATGTGAGTAGACGTTTCAGCAAAGGTCGTCCCCGAATTACAACTCCGAAACAGGACCGGTATTTGGCATTAACTGTCAAAAGAAGCATACGGAACACAGCATCAGACCTTTTTCGGCAGATCTATTCAGCCACTAATACGGGAATTTCAAGGCACACAATGTACAGACGCTTAGGGCAGATTGGTAGATCTCGTAAGCCTGTCAGATGTGTTCCACTTAATGTAACTCATTGTCGCCTGCGGTTACCATTAACGTCGGAAAGCATTGCTTGGTGAGTAGTGTAATATTCCCCAATATCAGATCAATAATTTGATACTCAGCATACCTAGTGAAATAACCGTTATACCGGCTGCATTGTATCGTTTGGGACATATACTATGTATTAACTATCATACCAATAATGTAATATTCGTTTTTGTAAATAGTTTCTGCTCCATGTAGCAAAAATTCGCCCTTTTCATTAATGATATCAAACATTTAGCATATTTTACCTTTTGTTTAATAAACATGCTTTACAAATAAGTCACATTTGTTTTAATTCTGACTTTGTCTTTTCCTGAACTTTCATTATCTTTAATTTATGGACATGAGTGCAAATTAATGTCATTTACCAGGAATTATTTCCAAATTTTTTAATTATTTTGGTTAATGTGTATCAAAACAATATTTATTTCTCTGTTTTGTTTCCATTTGCCTGTTTAAGTTTAGTTCAGTTTGTTTGTATTAACGTCCAGCTTTGAAGTATCACTATTGCTATTTTGGGACGGATCTAGTAATTTTGAACTGCTCTCAAATGACAACGATGACACCTGAGCCCCGACGGATGTAACGTGCACCAGATCCACTTGCACGTCGGTTTTTCAGGCCTCGAACCTGCAACTCCGGTTCCGAATTATTAATTATTATTTATGCTGTAGTGTAAGCTTTATAAGCCAGGAACAATTTGCATTTTTAAGACAAATTTTTTTATAAAATATCTGAAATTATATTGTGCCCCAATTCTTTTTTCGACTGAATGCGTATTCTCCAGAATGCAGGAACGTAAACATTTAATGGCTGCCCATTAAGTTTCCTGTCAAATATTTTGATGTATAATATTTATTTTTATGATTTAATCTGTATAACTTAGTGCTAATGCCGTCAATAAAATCCTATTGTCCAAGCTATCTAATAAATATTCATGACACAAAAATTACTGCTTTAAGAGCTCAAGTCATTACGGCAAATGCATCCCCGACTAGCAACCAAGTCCCTTTCTCATCCACGCTAATTCTGGCACGAAAATGACTACTCCTGAAAATGAATTTAGAAACTCCAACTGGGCTTGAGACAAACATTACTTTGGCATACTTATTAGAAATTAGTAACATTGGTTTAGTTGTTTGGGAAAATAATGCTGCAACTGTTTCGAGAAGAGTGGAGATGTCTGTTCATTCCAGAGAAAAGTGCTATATATCTCAGGCATTATTAATTAACTGGTAAGGTGTCAAGCTCGCAGACCACTACTCAACTCTTGTTTCAGTGAAGATGGAGGATATTTTATAACAAATTCTTGTGCTCAACAATGATGATGACGTTTTGAATAATACATTAGAATTAGTATTGCTTCTAGTATTTACTACTTATTAAATATGAATGCATTAAGAATTATTTTTAATGATTGGACAAAGATAACTAATATATGATAACGTTGAGTTTATTATCATTTAACTGATTCTGTCAAAGGGCAATGATTATGAGAATTAAATGCTTATTAGACTTATATGTAGAGTATTTGTATTTCTTTGTGAACATTTATAATAAGACATGGATTTTGTAAAGTATCGAATTTACACATATGTAATTTTCAGAGCTCTAAAACCTCATGCCTATCAACGTAACGATAATTTATTTCAGTCCCAGGCTCGATACGAATTAATCCTCTGAAAAAAAATTCAGCTATCCCTTTTTGTATTACAAGTAATCCTAGTAATGAAAATAATTGAAGGAGATATCACAAATGTAATTAATAACTATCAAGCTGTACTCAGAAAATTTTAGTAATCACAAAACGAGTTTAACGAACGAGTTCAAAACTAGATTTCTGATTACTAATTTCTTCCGAATTCAAGTACCTCAGAATATAGGAATACTTGAATTTATCTTCGAAAGATAAGAATTAATACCTACAAAAATGCAAAAATTATCCGTGTTTTTAAGGATTAGCAGTGAAAAAAAGCCCCTTTAGCTTATGGCTCTTAAACAGATTTATTCTTTGCCATAACTCTTCAGGAAACAGTTTGCATTCTACAATTATCTGTGACGAAGAAAGCAACGCCTTCGATATTCGGTCAACTATGGGAAATACATTTCGAAGTTATATCGAGGCTTTCCTGGCGCTTGCAGTAGTCATTTCGGTCGCTTTAGTATTGATAGAATTAAATCATTAACTGCAACCTTAACATTTGTCTATCTTCAACAGATCGTGGAAAATATTATTTAAAATTTAATGCTAAGGAAATAAGATCAACAATTCTTTCCGTGATATAAGCAGAGCATAAACAGTCCAAGGAAATAAAGAATATAATACGTAAGTAACTAAATTGTGTAGTCTGAGATCGAAAAAGCCACTTATTATTCATGTTTCCCCACAGCTTTATTTGACACGATTCTAGATTTGATTAGAAATGTATATATAATGGCCTTAACGACTACGCTCTTGTAACAAAGTTTCAATAGCTTCTTTTATTGTTTCAATCCGAAAATTTTAAATACAGTATAAAGTATTTGGCAATTTTAATCATCAATATACTCTAGCAGGGAAGTATGACGTTTAGCATTCTCTGACACCTAAAATTAACTTCAAACCTTCATACTGCAAATTGATATTTAGAAATGATTATCAGATGGAAAATAACCATTTCAACTTTGCATTATTCTAATAATATACAATTTTCAGAATTTTATACATTTCATACGAATCACTTTTCTCCTATGAAGTGCATTATTAACAAATATGCATCTGCTTGATACAGGGAATATTATAATAAAAATAGAGACATCCAATATTTGATATGTCAAAAAATGCAACTTATTTTTTGATTAACCCTGCAGAAGGCGCTCACCTAATAGTGATGAAAGAGATTGCGCGGGGTGACTGAGTCCCCCCAATCCATTTTATCTAAATTTTCCATAAATTAGAAGGGAAAACGCGTGTGAATTATAAATAATAATAAGTGCATTAATTCTTTAAGGAAATAAACTTCTTAAGCTCAGAAAATTGTTTTTAATATTTAAGAAAATTTTACATTAAAAAAATACATACATACTTTAGGAGTTTAATTCTGCATACAGTTATGGCAAACATACAAAGAATGATTTTTACATGTAAAATTATCACATTTTATGCAAGAAATTGAAGTTTTATTATCTTTAGATCTTGGACATATAACACATCGTCCTTTGTCTTGTTTCAGTTTTTTTTTTTGTTGGGATCTCCTGTGATCCATTAGAAGTGGTGGTATCCATACTTTCACGAAGTCTTTTAGGTAGAATTGTCATATCTCTCCTTATTTTTATGTGTGGCTGAATAAGTGATAATGCCAATTTCTTCAGAAATTTTCTATTTTCATATTCCAAGGGAGATGTCTTTGTTGCCATTAGATCTATTCGGGCATTTATGGCGGCGACGTTCAACGCGCAATAGAAAATAACCATTGGCCACCTGTTGGTTTTTCGAGCTGTTGAATGTGACGGCAATATAAATGCAAAGAGAGAGCTAGAGAACGCAAAACTACGCTGCTTATAATGAGAAATTTCGAAGCAATAACAGCCGCGTGGGGTGAGTGAGTCCCCCCATTTCCACTTGAATTCCAAGAAATTATTGCTTCAAGCGCAGAAAGAAAAGTAAACATTACACTTCACCTAGCAAGGGGACTGTCAGATAGGAAGGTACTGAAAGAGTAATTGATTGCAGATAAATATTTACCCTACTACAGGTGTTCGTATAAGAATGGGGTGACTGTGTGCCCCGCGTGATCTCTCCCGGGTTAAAGTTATTTTTGTTCGCTCTTTTTCAATAAACATAACAATAAATCAAATGAGTATGCTAAAACTTTTCTTCCCCATGCCAACAGGTAAATATCGTATCAGAGTTAAATGAGGAAGATACCAGGGATACCATTATACCAAAGTTAAATGAAGTAGGTAATATTATTCATCTCAAAACAATGACTTGCATTGGCTTAATATTAATTGATATACATATTCGTCAAATGATAGAAGAAAATAAAAGTTAACAAATATTTTCCCCAAGAATTTCATATTCGTATAAAATATAGATAAACAATATAATTACCAGTGATAGTAATATAGTTACTATATAGTAATAAAATTATCTAATTTTAAAATTAAATATATTTTATTCCTATTAGGTCATTTAATCAAAGTAACGTTTGGAAGCCAGAATTAATGGCAATCAATACTTGTTTTATGTAATGCTATTGAGTTTGTCAATAATATTATATAATTTGTGTTTATAAAGAATAAAATATTCCTTTAATCTATGAAAGGCTATGTTGCTTAGATTAAAAAATAGGATGCTAATATTGTTCTTTTAACTTAGTTTTAATTAAATAACTAGTAATTTTTGAAAACCGTTCATTGTATATTAATTTATTATCACAATAATAGAAACAATGCAAGATGAAAAACCAATTAATGCAAAAATAAAATGATTATAAATAGGTCATCTGATAATTAAAACTTGGGCAAAGTTTTTCCACAACTCATTAAAACTTCTGCTTTTAAAGTCTTATTACTTACGAAGAAGAGAAGTTCACATTATTTCTTAAAGATAACCTAATAAATCGTCTTAAAATATTTGCATATCAAATTACCCCATGAAGATAATTAAAAATAGTCTGAGAAACTTTTCTTAATTATTTTATGATACTTGGTGCATATACATAATTTCGTTATCAATGAATGCAACAAATTAGATGTGAATGATCGAGAAAATAAAGGAAAAACAGCTATTTACGTAAAATTCATATTATAAGTTTTAGAAAAATCGGAAACTTCAAGCCTTTCATTTATTGTGATCCTTCGCGTAGTTTTAAAGAAATTATTAGGATGCCAATTTGTTTCTGCAATGTTATAGATGATAACTGGATATAGAAATCTTGAATTATTTTCTGTTTCAAAGGTAGAGAGATTTTAAAAGAGGTTTGTTACATTTAGCAGCAAATTATTAATAGAAATAAATGTTTTTGTTGAGGTAACTATTCAGAACTCTGCCTTTTGAATTAATTAAAAGGAATTCCATTTTAGTTTCATTCTGTTTTCAAGTTGATTCTATTAATAAGCACTCTTAGTAGCATCATTTTATTGTAAGGTTATAACATTTATTAAAATATGAATAAAAAAAAATATGAATAGATGAAATTTATTAAAATGTTTAGTTTTAAGAAAAGTTTACAAGAAACAGTTATTGAAATATTTGTGTAGCGTGGTGACAACATACAATTCAGGTTTAAATGTTTACTGGTTTAAGACCCCGTTTACTCAAGAATTCCAATTTGCAAATCAAATTAAGTATACTCCAAATCAATTTAAGTTAAACGTCCTCCATTGTTGTGACGCTGGAGGTAGAAGATGAATATTTTACCTTCGATGCCATCTAAAGTCAGAATTAACGCTTAGTTCTGAAATTGCTCAAGAGTAGATTTCTAAAGAGAGGCCAGTTTAGTAAAACTGAAGGCATTTGTAACTTAATTAAAATTATAACACATGATAACGTATTCCATTTGTAGCTATAATGCTGCTTCTCTTATTCATCTTTCCACACATATTTTTGTATCGTCTAAGGAGGGGAAGAATATTTGTCAATGAATAGTTTCCTTTGTTTACTATATAATTCAAGATTTAAGCTCAGGTGATTCCAGATGTTCTTGAAAATCAGTAATTACCATATGATCTCATAAATATATTGCAGAAAAAAATCATCACGTTTAAATAAGTTCGCAGTATTCTCTTTCTTTTATTTGCTAGTGTTTATTTCCCCTATTTCATAATAATATCATACAAAATTCGCAATAATTTATCAGAAATTACCCTGAAGACTCAGGTTTCATCTGGCCATGGCACAAGATCCAAATTGTGATATTCTTTGGCATTTTCCTCTTTTTGGAGTAGAAGGAAACAAATTGAAAAATAAATTGGATAGATTAAGAATCTGTTTCTTTGGACTTTGTTATTAAAAATCATAATGCTTTATTAAAATTAGTTATAAAATCTTAGCAATGTGTTAGCATATTTTGTGCAATGTATGATGTATGTTGTTCGACATATATTCACTCAAAATTCATGAGTAATGAATGGTTGGTGTGATTCATGATGTATCTGAAGGCCATGAACATTCAAATATATCATGCTAGAGTAACTGAACTGACGAATGTGGGTAGAAGATAAGTATTTTGCATTAGAGGATAGGAATTATTCAATTATTTTTTTAAATGCATATAAACTACACGACGTACAATTATGTAAAAAAACTAAGGCAATAACAATGTTCAGTAAAAATTTTAAATATATCAAACCATATTTAAAACGTAGTTTATATCAACACATGTTTGCTTAAAAAATTTAATATTAGGTATAGCAAAAGATAATCGTTCATGATGTAAGTCTATTTTTAGATACCCATATTTTCAGATATTTCTTATTTATAGGAATAATTTTCCGTCAGAGGAAAGAAGCTTAAACGATCCGTGAAATGTCTAGAGAATTCTGTGCAAGTAAACAGTGTCATAAAATTTAAAGCGAATAACATATTCTTTATTATTTTTTTCACAATTCTCAGGTGATAGAAAAATCCTAATGAAACTCGGAAATCATTTTTAAATAGATGTCTATTTAGAAACCTTATTACTAAAAATTCAGCACCGATCTTTATATAAAATGTGGGTCCCATCGTTAAAAGTAACGAAAAGAACTAGGTGAGCATAGGTATAATCTTATAAATATTCAAGTGTATAAATTTACTATTTCGGAATTTTTAAGTCAAAATTGCAGTATTCTTCTTTAAACAACCCTGCCCTGAACATTATCTATTTTTGTGATTTTGAAACCACGGATATCGCCAGTAGGTAATTATGTTTGAAAGTGAAATTTCATAAAAAAACGACAGCAGGGAAAATAATATTTTTTAAAGAATGTTTTTTTAACTCTGTCCACAAAGTTTTATTATTTTGCACCATAATATGCAACCACATGGTTTTAGATTTTATCAATTTTTCATGTGGCAGTGTTTTTTTTTTCTCTTTTTTGGTGAGTTTATAAATATGAATGAAAAATAACAGGTCATAAGGGAACATGGCATTGTTTCCATTAAGGCTTTTTGAATAATTGAAGGCAATGAGCAATTGAAACTCGAAATTATGCAGGCAATAAATATAGCAAAAAAGAAAACATTCATCGGCATCCTTTAATCTCATGTATTTTTTAACCTGCTTTTACCAGTATCGCATTCTTATTGTCCAAGCTTCGTTTAAAGCAAATGTGTTTTTAAAAGTTTGGCGTGTTTTTACTAGTACTGCTTCATTATCACGTATGCTTCTTTGACAAAAGATACGTTTTTTAAAAGTATCTGCTTTTACCAGTATTGTTTTATTATCATAAAATATTCTTTTTTGACAGCAGATGCCTTTTTAAAAGGTTGGCATTGAGCTATAGAATCATAGGTGTTACTTTCATAGAGTATATATTTTTTTTTCGGTGGAAACAAAATAGTTTAATTTTTATATGTTCAAAAAACTTCACTCGCGTTTAATAACAGTTTTGATAGAAGAATTTTCTCTTTCCCCCATGGGGGTAAATATCACTTCATTCATTCTTAAGTTGGAAACATTGAAGGATTTAACATCTGTTCTAAGATTAATCCATGATGGAACTGTTTTATGATCTCAGAAATTAGGAATAGCAGTTTGTGTTTACAAAAATATTTTTTTCTTAAAAATTCGATATAAATCAATATACTTAAAATTTATTTTTTTAATAGTTTATCATTTAAAAATGGCATATATATATATATATATATGGTTGTTTCAAACCGATTTTAACCTGGTTAATAACTTAAATTAAGATAAATAGTGATTTAAAAAATAATAATGTTCTTACATTATGACTTGAAATTTGCTATATTAGATTTTATTTTTATTTTTTTTCTTAGATTTCATTTTGATTTAATATATTTTATTCATTTTTGCTGAAACATTTTTCAGCAAAACACTTTTTCGCTGTTCTTTTATAATGCAAAATATTTCTGTCAAGTTTCCAAATTTAACTTTTAATTTTTGATCTTCAATCTATAACAACTTTTTTCTTTTATATCTGGATAATCTTTAATTTCAAACAAAACAGCATAATCTTACTTATGGATGTGACTAAAATTTTTAATACCTTTCTTAGCTGCATTTTTTCACCTTAAAACTCATGATGTAAAATAGTATTTATCATTTCCAATTTTAACTCTAAATATTTCGGTATTAACAGTATTTACGCGAACAAAGTTTTTTAGTCTTAACCATAAGTATAATACATACTTTACTTTTATTAAAACGCTTTGGCATCATACGATAACTAATTCTTGAATGTTTTGATGTTTGAAGTATTACGTCATTATAGAACATTATATTGAAAAAATATTATGAGAAGCAAAATATATGATTTTTGAAATATATGCCAATTTTCCACTATTAAACTTTCCTTGCATTTTAGAAAGCAAAAAATTGTGTGTTTCTTTCAGTTTTTCAAATTTAATTTTTATCTTTGATATTCAAATTATCAGAAGTATATTTTTGTTTTTGTTTGTGTGTTTCAAACAAACCATGCATTCTTATTTCCGAAACCAACTAAAGCGTTTATTTTTCATCCTTAATTATATTTAGCGAGCTAAAATCTGATATGATATGAAATCTAATGATTAACTATTCTTTTTCCTTCTAAAATTTCTGGTATTAGCAGATTTACGAGAACAAATTATCGCAAAGTTTTATCCATAAACATCATACATGTTTTATCTTTAGTCCAATCCACTCACCACAACGCTGTTTAATTATCTATTAGGTAATTAAAGAATTACTCACGCCTTTGGATGTGATGATTCATTAATAAAATATCATTAAAATATTTCATGGAAGCTTTCATTTCCTTATTCAATAAAAAAATTATTACAGTATCTTCGTTATCAACTCTTGGGCACGAAGTTTACTTACATAACTTTAAAATTAAATGCGTGGGCAGGTATTTTCCAATCGTAAATTAAAGTCATATAAATATTCATAGTGCTAAATTTACTGCTCTATAATATGCAGTTGACGATCTTTTCCGTCTTGAAATATAAAAGTCCCTTCTTAACTAATTGCCATTTTCATTTATTTCTGCTTTCACATGAAACCCAAACGAGTTCCTTGAAATTAAACTTTTAAAAATCAGCTGGATTTGAGAGAGATGATCTATTGATCTCATTAGAAGAAGGAAATATCTACTTAGTTATTTGAAAATGTATTGAACATGAATTAACGCGCCAACTGATTTACAATAAGATTCGTTACCCTCCATTATAGATACAAGTACTTTGCATCAAGCATTAGTAATTAACTGTTGTAACTGCTCTAGATGACAGATACTCAATACTTACCACTGTTAAAATGAAAAATATTGCAAGACTTTATTTGACATATAATTTGTGTATTTATATCTATACCGACAAAAAAACATATAATGGAACCTAAACAAGAAAACTTTTGGAAAATTTTAGTAAAGTTCATGATGAAAAGATATATTTTTTTTGGAAGAAGTAGCTTTATATATGGCATATTTAGATATAACATGGCATTAATATACATCGAATAATACCATAATTGTCTTAATCCGTACATAAGTACATGAATTTCCCCACGCGGCTAAAGACATGGAGTCAAAATGACTCCATAGCTATTTTTCTTTTTTGTCATTTGTAAACAGTGCCGGAATTTATTTTGGAAACACAATACATTTTGGAAATCACGCTGTTACCAAAAATATTATGGTTAAAAATGCTAAATGCTATAATATTAAATTTTCGAAAGGTGTTAAAGAAAAACCTAAACAATCTTTTAATGAGTATTTACGCGGTTAGGGGTCACGTAATTGCATTAATTTAATAACTGCTGGCATTAAACAAACAAAAATGGAGAATGTAATTTTTTAAAATACTTTTATAAGAATATTGCTTTATTCTTTTTGCATTATTCAAATTAAAAGCTGTCTCAGAGATAAGGAGTCAATGACTCAATAAGTAATAACAAATATTTTGAAAAAGAATAACTCGGTTATACGCATGTTCAAATTGTTTAGGCTCAGACTGTAGCCAACATACTGCTAAGAGAACAACTTGAAGGTACTGAGGAGATAATTGCATTCAAGGACAAAATTTTACGTGTTGATCAGAGCTAATGAATAACGAAGAGTTATTTTGACTCCCGTCTTCAGTTACAAGTTAAAACAAGTTTTGATAATAAGACAATACAATCTTTCTTTTGGATGAAATAATAGAATGGGCTGAAGATTGTTTCAGTCATAAGTTTTTCGTCTCTATGTCATCATGAAAGTGGGTCTACCGTATGTTAAATTGCTTACTATGGTTGGATTGTGAAATTTCTTGGAAGCAGAGCTTGCCAGATGCTGCCTTTGTCACCCATTGTATCTTAAAATTACAAATTTCATCTCAAAATTCTCTTCGTATAACTCGAGATAGGATATGAATGTAGACTTAAGGAAAAAAAGTACCCATTTTAATTTTAATGAGAATCTATTATATCTAGTACTCGATTTAAATGCATTCTACCAAGAACGAAATTGAAGTTTTTTTAAATCTCTAACTACCAAACAAATAAATAAGATAAACATGGATAAGTTTCTTGGAACTAAAAACAAAACTTGTTTCCCGAAGTTAATAAAAAATATCCATAGACTTAATTACTTAACCGAAGATTAAACTATTGTCTGCTAATAAGCTCTACCTAATAAATTATCTTATGAAAGGAGCCAATAAAGTTATCCAAGTAGATAATTAAAAACAGAGGGGATACTTAATTGTTTTAAGGCAAAACTTTCTTAATTAACCGATGTTATGAATGAGTTGAAAATACCTAAAGGATTTCTATTAATTCTTAATATTTATTATAACTTCCAAGAAAGAAGAAAATACGTGTTTTTTAAAGCAATGACTTCTTGGAAAGCATGAAATACTAGAAATAACTAATTTCTAGAAATTTCTGTGGATTAATTACTTTTAGAAATTATGTTTACATTCCTTCTTTAACAATTTAGCTTGTTTTAGCTGAAATATTTTACCTAGACGTGTCCAGTAGCAGAGCAATTTTACTAGAAATAATCTCTGTATCATTTTTTTAAGTTATAGATATTTAATTTATTCACTACATTTATTTTGATTATAAACTTGCCTTAACAATTATGTGCCACAAATGCCTTAAGAATAATTTATCGAAATATTTAAAATATTCTAAACATTGACATCGAAGTTATTTTGAGAATTGGAAACTTTGTTTCAGAAAATCTTCAGCTGTTGTTTCTTATGGCGCTCGCCATTGGCGAAGACAGCTATTTCAAGCCGAAATTTTTAAGTCTCTTGGTTTTTCAGTACAAACCATTTAAGGCCAAGAATGCAACCTACCAACTCTCACGTCATAACCCTTCCTACTTTGGGGACTTCATTCAGACATCTCATTGATTCATCCACAGATCGTAATTTAAACCTAGATCAGAGAACGATTACCTTTCATCGAGTACCCCGGTGGTATCACTTTCGACTATATCTATATATCTATATCACACTTTATATATACATATATATATATTAAGCTATTTTTATTATTTTAGAATGTTCGTATAATTTATCAAGATTAAAATGATTTTTTTCATAATTATCACAAAGAAACCATGATTAATTACATGTTTTTGATTTCAGTAATAACTTTTATCGAATTGCTTAATTTTCAGTTATAATATGCAATTTAAAAATCCCTGGTCAAGGCCTTTATTAATTTTAAACCTGTATTGTAATATTAAAATAAGAACACTTAGGGAATCTACGTGACTTACGCCTAAAGCTAAGTTACACGAATGAGAAGACATTTCCACGTGAAAATATCAATGGAAACTGCGAACAGATATTTATCGCTCAATCAATGAAATTAAATAATTAAGGAAGACGCTGAACTGAATCGTTGCCATCCAAAATTTTGCATCCCATACCAGGAGAAAATTTGACAGAAGGCACGACATTTGACTTTGCTCTTGAGACAAAAGCATCGTGTAATTGAACTAGGAAAGCAGGTAGAAAGGAATTGGTTCTATTCTCTGGTGTACTCTTAAACAGATTTATTCATATAGATATGCTCTTTGACAAGAATTACACCCAGTTGGCCGACTAGCTGCCAAAGAATCATTGTTTAATTTCATGGGAATCATGATTATGGACCTGCTGTGTAACCTCTTTATGACAATTTTGTCATATCTTAATGTAATGTCTTCAAGGGAGATGAGGAGCTGCCAAATATATTTATGATAGTTTTACTTTGGAAACAATCAGAATCTCTATGATTGAGTTTAGGTGCAGAAAATGTGTTAGATATTCTTTTTCACAATTTCATAAATTTGTAAAAATGCTCACACCTTAAAAATATTGAATTTTGATTTAGAATGTGATGCAGAAAAAGATGTCTGTCATTCTAAGAAAATCATCCACCAGTATTCCTTGAAGAAGTCTAAATATGATAATTAAATTAAAATATAATTGAACTAAAAATTATGACTGTGATATTTCAGCTATGCGAATGGCATTGGATACATCAAAACAATAAACAAAAAAGTTAATAAATCCATGAGCATTTCATATTATTATCATTAAAAAAACACTCAATTGAAAACGTATATTTTTAAGCACATTATCTTTCCATGCTAATCAAAAAATTCATTTCTTCATTTTTTTTAAATTATGAAGTTTGTGTATATTACTTTTCCACTAGACCCTGCAACAAATGTAGAAACGCTTAAAAATGCAAGCATTCACAAATAAAATCCATTCACTTATAAAATCAATTTTTCCGTCTTATATCTAAGACTCACATTTATAAATTCTTTCTTAATTTGGCATAGCCTTTATTCTTAGCAAATCTTTCTATCAAAAAAATCTGCCACGACTATAAAGGAAAATTAAAAATTATAGTGATTTTTAGGGTATACATACAATTACAGAAGGAGTAAAGTCTTCTGGTAAATTTTGGGTTTCATTTTATTATTTCAGTCGAGTAAAGCTGCATTTGAAAATTTTTATGTACTTGAACGGATGAATTTGCATGTAAATTTAGGGGTATTTTTTTGAATTTTTGACCATAATAAATTATTTCTTCGGCTAATTAAATCGATATAAAATTTATATATCCTTCAGCTACATGTAAGGGAGCAGGGGGTATATGAATTATTGCCCTTTAGATGTGCGTTACATGAAATCGAACGCTGCGTAATTAATCAATTTAGGCACAGTGGAATATTGATCCGTATTATGGAATACATCAAAATCACTCAAGCCTGTAACTACTAGACGCAACAAAATTTGAATTAGCGTTGATTCATTGCCGATGCTGAAAAGAAAAGAGAAATGACGCCAAAACTTAAGTTACATTAAAATGAACATTACATTTATAAATATTTGGCTGTTTTTTTTTTATTTTATTCTATATTACTATATAAATGCATTTTTCAGAGCATAAATACTGACAAATGTTGATGCATCAACTTTTAAATTAATGATAAATTGTTCAGAAATAAGATGCTGGCAATTTGTAGTGCAAACAAGCTTTTAGTAATAAAGCAAGTAAGTTGAATGATATATTTTCACATTATAAAAACCTCATATAGTATAATGTGATCTCCTTCTTCTAGTTTTGCAAACAGGCGTTTTAAAACTTTTCAATTGCTACTATTAGTTTACACTCTCCATATATAAATTAATTTATATATCTTGCTCAAATTTTCAGTCGTTAATAAAATACTTTTTTATCCTCCACTTAAGCTCAAATACATTTTTTTAAACTTGAAGTGGATGGCACTTGAGGATAATAGTTTTTTCTTAAATATTAATATTTTGATTTTTTTAAATTAATTTAACTAGTTTAAATAGAGTTTTAATAGCTTGTATTGAATTTGAAATCCATAGGCGATGGCTCAATCAGTAAAATATAAAGATTTCTGTATTTATCATGTGAAAGTGAAGAATGTGAGTTCAATTATTGCAAAAATCAATCATTTTTTGATACTTAATAATTTTTTGATAATTGTTTATTATAGAATAACGAAAATAGAGTTCCGATTTTTCAAATATGCTTTCTAAACTTCATTCAAGTTTTGTTTCTCTGGTCATTTCTCATGAAGATACCTTTATATTTGCATGGTTATTGCATCAAGGATATTTTTATTAATAAAAGTGGATTTTTTTTCGCAAAATAGATAATCTGACGTGTACTTTCAATCGATGCCTTATAAATCTGCTGCTGAGGTAGAACTAGAGTTTGGAAGTGAAGGTTTCATGTTTTCCCCCAAGACATGGAATATCGACTTTGATGTTAATAGAAAACGTAATCCAAAAAATCAAAATAATTAAAATGTTATGTACATTTTTTTCTAGGTTCGTATAGCAATCTAGGAATATATTTTACTGGTCCTTAACTTCAGAATAATGAAACACTTCCTTTCAAGAACTTTACATTTGCTTCGTAATAAAAAAAAGAAAATTTGACCTTATTTATTAATTGAACTATATCATATGTACTGGATATAATACTCAGGTGGAAGACATTAATTTTCATAAAGTGCCTTGAACAAATCCTCAATAATCCTTGTGAGCAAATAATTTTATAAACTCTAAACTAGAAATTTATGGTTTTCTGATTCCTTTATAAACAAAAAATAATCATCCAATTTTTAAAAAAGTTTTGACTTTTAAATTATATATTTTAGTTTCCCAATTATTTTACCAATAAATATTTTTGTCAAAAACTCCCATTTGGTATTTATTTCTCAAAAATGATGGATAAACGAAAAAAAGAAAGAGATTTGAAGAAAAGAACGTTATCTAACTATAATTAAAACAATACTTCCGGAGAGAGTTTATTTAAATTCCGTAATTTCATTTTTTACTGACATAATTTGTCTTAGTAAGAAATATTTCACAAAATCATTCAAACCATTCGTTGCGAATACTGCAATCAGTCCTTGTTAAAATTAATTATCAGTTCTAGTCAGTGGACATTGGTAATTAACGTGGCAAAACTTCCTTTCCTAAAGCTCTGTTTGTCCCAGCATTTCGCAGTCGCGGCCCGGCATTAATGAAGATCGATTTGTTCGATTCAGTAAATGGCAACAAAAAAAATGGAAGAAGAGACAGCAGAAAAAAAACACAATAGAAAAAAATAGATAAAATTTTTTTTTCCTTCTACTTTGATTGAAGCTGACATACAAAGAACAGAAGATTCGTCATTTCACTATTCTTCATTTGCATTGAGACTTGGATGAAGGGAGGAGGTAATCTAAATATCTTGGTCCGCTGTCTAATGATTTAATAAATATTTTATGTTCTGGTACTAAGCTAATTGATTTACTTTGCATGATTCAATATTTTTCAATCTCTTTATTTCATTGTGTTTAATTATATAAGCTTCCTATCAAATAATGATAGCAACAAAAGCTACTTATTGTATGTTTTCATAGCAACAATAATATAAAACCAAATTTTATTAAATTAGCATATATAAGGGAATATTTATTTTGACCAGCATTTTCTGTCATAAAAAATATTTAGGAATAGCTTGCTTACACTTGCTTGTGTGTGTGTGTGTGTGTGTGTGTGTGTGTGTGTGTGTGTGTGTGTGTGTGTGTGTGTGTGTGTGTGTGTGTGTGTGTGTGTGTGTGCGTGTGTGTGTAATTTACAATCAAATTTCAAATTTGATGGACACGTTGTTCAGAAAGCAGATCGTAAGTAATGTTAGCATCGTTATGACGTTCTTTAAGTCATTCAATATCGCAACAAAATATTATCATCATTACAGTCCGAAACATTGATTTACAGCATAACAACGACAACAAACGTTTTTTACAATAATTGGCTTTGCATAAACTTTCCTCTTCTTCACAAACATGAAAATCACGAAATATTTTTTATTAGAGCAGCTGTTCCCGGTTTCATATTTTAGAGATTCGTGTCTAATCTATGTATAAAAACTCGCAGTAATCCATTCACGCGTGTGCATCGTTCGAAGCTGTTTTGTAGGGTAAGTTTAATAATAACAACCTTGTAGATAAATGAATATTCCATGTAAAGAAACTGTCAAAAATTAGAATTATATAATTATGTATGTATGTAAATATAATTGTATATGCTGAAAATGTATATAATTTCACATATAAATATCTGCGCAATTTCAGAAACATTTGAAAAAATTTAAAACAAAGTTATAACGATTTTGAAAACATATTCTAATATTAAGAATATTCCATTTAAACAAGTAACAATTATTTTTTTAAAATTAATTCCATTTCTACATATGTGAAAAAAAAATATTTTAGTTACTTTTTATAAAATAATTATCAAAAAATGTGTTGAGTATCAAAACAAAATTAATTTTGGCAAGAACTGATTTCGCATTCTTCACCTTCTCGTGGAAAGTACTAAAATCTTTGCATTTTACCGATTCAACTACTGGCAGTGTATTTCAATTTTCATTACAAACTACTAAAACTCTATTTAAAGTATTAAAAATTAATTGCATTTAAGCAATGGATTCATATTTGAAAAATAAACTACATTAACATTAAGTGTCCCCCACTACAACTATAAAAAATGTATTTGAACTGGAATGGAAGAATAAAAAGTTTTTAATTAACGATTGAAAATTTGAACAAGATGTATAAATAAATCTATACAGGCAGAGTGTGAGCTAACAGGAGAAATTGAAAAAAAAATCATAACTTTGTAAAAAAATTGACTTTCCGTACTGACGACTTCTATTAACATCAAAGTCGATATTCCATGACTTGGGGGAAAAACATGAAACCTTCACTTCCAAACTCTAGTTCTACCTTAGCAGCAGATTTATTAGGCATCGATTGAAAGTACACGTCAGAAAAATAAGCCTTTGGAACATTTTCTGAAAAAACGGGAAGAAATACAAGCTCTCCACTAATAAACCCGAAGCACAAACAAACTTCTGAAGTTCTAAGAAGACTCCTTTTAATTAGTTTTCTCAATCTGAGGTTTAGAACAATGGCGAGACTTTGTGTTTTAGAAATCCACACTAACACTGAAGTGCACCAGATTAATTTGACACTTTAAAAATAAAGAAGAAATTAGTTAAGAAATTTGATAATCTTGGCAAAACAGATTATTCTAACCAGAAACATTTAATGGTTTGTTATGAAAAAGAAATGATGCTTATGTAATTTATTTTTGTATAAAATCAACGTCTGTGATATAGATATTTAATTATGATGGTTAAAAGACAAATTAATTTGAAAACCGAATGATTATAACCGGCCATTGGCAGTTCAGTTGAGAAAGAAGAAAAAGTAATTTTGAACACATAAAAAGAAATATCAATTTAGAAATTTGCCCATGTAAGTTCTTTCAATGGTTTATATCAATGCAATTAAGCACAATTTAATTGTTTTTCGTAGAAACAAATTTTTGTAATAAAATGTTTTAAATTTGAAATAGTCTACCCTTTACATACCGATGGGAGTTTTAATAATATTTACTAAATTTTGCTTCTCTAAGTGCAAGAAAATCAAGTGCAGTTTCTTTCAAACTACAGGAAGAAAAATTAATTTGTTAATGTTCTTTTATAGAAGATTATTTTCAGAATTTAAGTTTTCACAATTATGAACGATAGAAATATATTTCTTCAATCACTTTTTGAGTAATGAAAAATCATAAACCCATTCATGCACCATTAAAAGTGTGTTTTGTATATAGAAAATAGGTCAATAATTTTTATGCTTACTGTTTACAGTGTGCGTCAAAAATGTATGCACACTTTGAATCATCATTGAAAACCCATTTTGCTTTCTACAAGGCTCAGTTGCTAGAAACGGAAAGCTTAAAGTTCAATTTGAAATTTTGATGGACTTTCTGATGCAAATGGGATTAATGTTCAAAAGGGCAGCGTTCAGCATCAATACATTGTTGAGTACGAGTTACCACTGATTCAGCAACTAACATGTCCTATAGGATTACAGAGCTCACCATTTGAATCTTATTTCAAATTGTGTGTCTAGGTTACGTGAATTAGGTTACGTTTGTTTCAAGGTTATGCTACCCATAAATCGCAGCTTTCACCATATCCATTCACAAAATTCTAACCTTCGATTTCGATAGTCGTAACTTCATTTACGCTGGTGGATTTTCCTTCAGGTGTTCAGTAAAAGATGAGGTGTACAAATGTAAACCACGAATAGAAAAATGTTAACATAATTCTACAAGAGAATAATCCAGTTTCAACAGTTGGATGTATCACCCATAACTCACATATGGGAATATGAATGATTGTTATACATGTTGCATCCACAAATGGGTATAAAATTATTTATGAAATTTGGTAATTAAAATTTTAAAAAAACACAAGATTATAAATATAATAATTTTTACAAGGATTCACTCAAGGCCCTAACGAATAAAATTTACATTTAAAAAATAAAGAAAAGCTTTTTGCTATACATATAATTATATTTATAATATAATAACTGATTAACGTATTTTTATGACATTATATGTTTCATATTTGTATGGAACTTAAAACTTTTCCATAAAATATTCTAAAAGAAGACCCAAACTCAAACAAATTGTGAAATGAATATATATATAAATTAAAGATTAATAAAATATTTAATCCATTAAGACATTTTTTTCATAATCAACCATCAATATAAATATTTAGTAAAAAACATCCAAAGAATTTCAAATTAAAGTTATTAGTTGAAATTGGATTAATATAAAATTCATTATATTTCAAATATCATGAAATAAGTATGATTAGCAAACAGAAAACATGCATCACGGAGATAATAAGAGACAGACAATCAACTTTCTATTGCAAATTTCAATTATGAGGGAGTTTGCGCCAATAAAACCTCAATGCGCCAAATCATAAATGCCGTAGCACCAAGAGAAGGGTGCAATGGCCTCTGAATCATTTGCTTGGAATATTTTTGAAAGCTTTAGAATTAATTATGTGTCGCTTACTTAATCTTCACCTCTTAAATGACTGCCAATAAAGTCTAAATGTATTGGCAGTATTATAAAAGAAAGTCAGTTTTTCCAATAAAAATGAAACTTCAGACGTCTTTTCATAATTAAATGTGCCAATGATTACAGATTTATTGCTTGTTATTAAAAATCTTCAAATGATTTTGTCGGATGGTATCTGCACATAGATACTTGATTCACTTCCACTAAAGAAAATATATTTTATTTTGAATTCCTTTATAAATTTTGCAGCAATTGAATCTTCTAAGAGAAGAATAATTTGTGTCCCATAACCATGGATAAACTTACAATTTTTAAATTGCGTGGAAATACATCAATTTCTTAAGTTTTGTTTTGTTTCGATTTCCCATGGCTCAAAAGTAATGGAGTTAGCTATTCCAAAAAGTAGAATAACTGAAAATCATATTGAGAATAAAACCAATATAAATTTGCATTTAACCACTAAATTTGTATACAAGTATCAAAATTACAAATTAAATAAAACTAGCCTTTAAAAAGCCATTTCTAAAGTTTAGGCTTTTATTTAAAAAATTTTGTCCTTTAATTTATTTCTATAGATATTAATGATTCTTTAAATATTTTTTAAGTATTCCTTAGATACTCTCTTGAGGTCATATTCAAAATTTGATTGATTTAATTTAATTAATTGAATTTATGTTATTTTTGATGTTTCTAATGGCTCTTGTCATTGACAAGGCCACTGACTAAAGAGCCATTGCGATTTAATCCAAGTTTTTTTGAGGCATTTGTTTTACTGTAGAGACTGCACAAGTCACCGACTCACATGCTGGCAACCCTTTTTACGGGGCGGACTTTAATCATGCATTCCATTCACTCATCCACAGATCTAATTAAGTCTTGGATCAGAGAACGATCATCTCTGAACTAGTATCAACAATGGTATTACTCTCGACATGGAGGACTTAGGGACCACGACAGATTTATAGGGCTCCAATCATCACCACACATGTTGGTCTTCGGCCGACTGGGTTCGAAAGTTTACCAAATTTACACCATCTAATTGAAATAGTGGTTAAGTTATCTTAACCAGAGAAAGCCGGAGAACTTGCAAAAATTTTTTTTTTCTTTCGAATTTAGTATTTGTAAAACATGGCGATTCATCAAAATATCGATTTTAAATTCTTTTGACGATTGCTTTACTTCCTCTTTATTACGTATACGGGAAAGCAAAAAACAATGTCTGAAATTGTTACAGTTTCAGTTGATTCATTTCGAAACAGGGCAAAATATTCCATACAGTTGTTCATCGAATGTATCTTTAATTGAGTGCTGACATAATCATTATTTCTATTTTTATCTGAAAATGCACTATTTCATCAGATTTTAAGGTAGTAACTACTAAGAAAAGTGAACCGTCGGCCAAGGATCTTCAAGTGTGTTGTGGGTGAGGTGCATATAAATCTGTCGTGGTCGCAATGTCCTCCATGTGTAGAGTAATTCCACTAGGGTATTGGTTCAAAGGTGATCGTTCTCAGATCTAGGTCTAAATAACAATCTATGGATGAGTGAATGGAATTTATGGAGGAAATACGTCGCGTAAAAAGGGTTGTCATGCATAAGTAACTAACTGGTACTCTTATCCCTACATGGCGCTTCTGAATGAACAAGAGATGCACAATTCGGATAAAACCGCAATGGCTTTTTAATCAGTGGATTGGTCAATGACAAGTGCCATTAAAAACAACAACAACAATGGTGCTCTGAAGGAAAATAAACCATTAAAGAGGACTATGTCCAGAAAGAGTTTCCAAATGTGTTGAAATACCTATAGTTTCGGGGGGTTGGGTTGGGGGGTGATGTTCACTTACAAAGAGCAATGAAACAAATACACATCAGTTAAAAGTCAAAAGTTGTTGTTTTTTAAGGGAAAAATGTAAATTATGTTTTCGTATAGAAAGGCATAAACAATAGCCTTTAAATTTAAAAAAACAATGATTTATTCAAATATTTTATAGATAGTTTAAGAAGTATGTAACATTTATCTCTATCCAATTTTTTAAACTGGGGCTCAACTGATATATAACATTAATTTTTGTGTTATTATGTAGCAACACAATTATAAAAGTTTTTTAACAGAAGAAATCACTTATTCATAAACTCAATAACTGCAGAAACAATATAGAAACAATATTACACCAAATTTGAACAAAACAAATAATCAATATTAATAAATAAATAATTTGATTTCAGCTAAAGATTTTTTCTTCAAAAGAATTTATCCAAATATAGTTCATAAAAACCAGCAATTAAAGACGTAAAGTATAATTTAAATGTCGATTACCCTCGAATAAAAAGGAATGTAGATCTCCAAAGATTGAAAATAGAAACAAATTATGAAAGTTTTCATTAAGAAAGGTAATCTGAAACTAAAAATATTGAATTATTTGATATTTTCGTCACAAAATGGTTTTTCAAAGATTTAACGAACCTTACAGATTTGGATTTAAAAAAACCGGCAATTTCATATGAGTTATAGAGATAATAGGTATTTCATATGGAACATATAAATACATAGATCCTGAATGTCTCTACAATTCCATTATAAAGATAATAGTCACTATGCCTTTGCAATGGAATATTGTTAGAAAGTTATGAAAAAATAATTAAAGAATTTTATATTCATTCATTATTATAAATTTTAGAGATTCTTCTATTTCCACAGTCACCTTCTTGATTATACGTTTTAGAAAATATAGTTAGAAATTTTACAGAATATTATATTCGTCTAGCTGAAGTCCCTATATTCTTCTAATGAAGACTAAAGAAGGATTTTTTATGATTCTATGAAACACTGAAATTATCTTTTTTTATAATAAATGCTCACATTGCGTAATAAAAATCAATACAGTATATCTATTGCTGAGTAATTGAGATGATTTTTTAGGAAATTTTGTAAACCAAGAAAAGTGTGGAATGAAATAATTATATTTATATAATAATAAACCTTAATCTATGCTCATATACACTGATGAAAAAAAATCCCAACACCAAGAAAAAGTTATTGTACAGTAATGAAATTTTAGGAATACATTTGTCTAGGTAACATATTTAATTGATTAAAGTTTCAAGATCACAGGTAGAGCCATTGGCGAGAAGAGCCATTTCAAATGTGAAATGTTGGTACATTAGTAACCGGTGTAACCTCCAGGATTTTGAATGCAAGCATGCAAACTTGCATGCATTATGTCGTATAGGTGTCGGATATCAGTTTGTGGGATGGAGTTCCATGCCTGTTGCACTTGAGCGGTCAATGCAGGGATGGTTAATGCTGGTTGTGGATGACGCTGGAGTTAACGTTAAATGATGTCCCATACGTGCTCGATTGGAGAAAGATCTGGTGATCTAGCAGGCCAAGGCAACATGTCGACACTCTTTAGAGCATGTTGGGTTACAACAGAGGTATGAGGGCGAGCGTTATCCTGTTGGAAAACACCCCCTTGAACGGTGTTCATGAATGGCAGCACAACAGGTTGTATCACTAAACTGCCGTATACATTTGCAGTCAGGGTGCGTGAGATAACCACGAGAGTGCTCCTGCTGTCATACGAAATTGCTCCCCATACCATAACTATAGGAGTAGGCCCTGTGTGTCTAGGCCACTGACAGGTCACTAGCAGGCGTTCACCTGGCCTCCTTCTAACCAACAAACGGCTATCACTGCGACCAAGGCAGAACCGGCTTTCAAAGAAAACACAACAGATCTCCACTCCGTCCTCCAATGAGCTCTAGCTTGACACCATTCACGTCGCAAACGGCAGTGGTTTGGAGTCAGTGAAATGTACTGTACAGGGCGTCTGGCTCGGATCTGTCCTTGAAGTATCCTATTTGTAACAGTTCGTTGTGTCACTGTGGTGCCAACTGCAACTCGAATTTCAGCTGCAGACGCAGTACGATTAGCCACAGCCATACGCCGAATACGACGGTCTTCCTTCTCAGTAGTACCACGTGGCTGCCCGGAACCTGGTCTTCTTGAGGCAGTAAATTCGCTTGACCACTGCCTCCAATACTCATGCACAGTGGATACATTCCTGCCAAGTCTTTCAGCAATATCGAGGAAATAAAACCAACCTTCTCGTAGCCCTACAACACGACCTCGTTCAAACTCAGTGAGCTGTTGATAATGATTTCTTCGTCTTCTCAAAGGCATCCTTGACTAACATTAACCCACTACGTCAAATCTCAACTGTAAATAACGATCACGAACCTTACAGCGGTTATTTAAAGCAAACCTCATTTGCATATTCATAATGTCGCTACTAGCACCACACTTACGCACGTAGCTCGATATTTGAATCGACTTCATCTTTCAGATGTATAAACACGCCTACCGAATTTCGTTTATCTAGCACAGCTCCTTCCTAGTGTTGGGATTTTTTTTTCCATCAGTGTAGTTTAATGAATCCTGAATAATCCAGCACGATATTCAGGATTGAATATAAGCATTTGTATAACAAAAATAAATATTACATTTGCTTAACAATAATTACATTTATTGCTATATAAATGTACTTATTCCAATTCCTACTTCAAAAAATTCAATAAAATAAGTTCTTTGTAATAATTTTTTATTAAGAATTTAAATAATTACATTTTTATAACAATAATCAATCATCAACTCACATATAGCTTTAAGAGAAGCGAAATAACGATCAGCGGACTTGTCAATAACAAGTGCCATTGGAAACAGCAACAACAAAGCGAAATAATATATCTTCTCCAGAATAATGGAACATATATTTCGTAGTGAATTTCGTTAATCAAGAAAATTAGAAGAATGGAATAATTAGACGGTTGCAATAGTAACTAACATATTATTGACCTAATTATAACTAGGAAATATATAAAAAAAGAAACTAATAAAAGATTCAAATAGTGAAAACAACAACAGTGATAACAAAATATCAAACAAATAACAAATAGTGAATATAACAAATTTAATATATAGTGAAAACAATATAATAGTGAAAACAAATCTAATTATAACAAATAGTGAAAACAAAATCTAATTGAAACATGAAGGAAATGATCAGCTAAGATTATCATTTTATTTTCTTCATATGTCAATTATAAAGATAAATAACTTGTTTTTTTTTTTTTCAAGAAAGCTATTCAAATTATACTAATTAAAATAGATTTCTGCATTAAATGAAATGAAATGGAGAGAGTATCTCATAAATTCAGTACAAACTCTTGAACACCTTACTATCTTTCGATATGCCATGGAGATTTTGAATTCTAGTGCTCCATAATTAAATTCACGGGGTGAATTATATATTCTTTGAAATTTCTTATTACAACATGCGCATTATTTTGGTTTGCTTTTTGAAGCGAATAAATCTCCAATTTCAAAAACAGTAATTACAAAACCGTATAAAATGCTGATACCACATATTGACGTGGGTTTTGAAAATGAATACTACTCTTTTCTTCGAACATCTTAATTGTTATTATTGTACGTAAATTCCAAAAGGAATAAAAATATCCTTTCCCATTTTTGTTATGTAAATTTGCACTTTATCAACAAACGGAATCGAATCCAATACCGCAGGCTTCATTAGCAGATCTAATTATCTTTTCCATCGGACATATCGATTGTAGCGTTTAGTTTCCAGTTTTTCTGCAAGAGTGCTGGCAACAGCATATAATTACCAAAAAGGGCGGGCTTTCAGTAAATTCCACATCGAATTCTTCAAAGAAATCA
This sequence comes from Argiope trifasciata, assembly GCA_026543055.1. Lineage (NCBI taxonomy): Eukaryota > Metazoa > Arthropoda > Arachnida > Araneae > Araneidae > Argiope > Argiope trifasciata. The sequence continues at coordinate 535,640 of JAPMOQ010021468.1, read as the reverse complement.
ATGATCCTCACAAATCAGTGTGTCTTAACAGCCTTTTGTCTGCTCCAACAAGGACTTGAAATAATGTTTTATTTTTTTTCAAAAGAGCCATGTAAAGATTTTTCTAAGACAAAGTAGAAATTCATTTATCTTCAGAATAAGTATACCACTTTAGACAGTTAAAGAATGAGGAACATTAATTCTTGATGTTTTGGAGTTCCCCAGCCACCAACATTTGCTTTGTTCCCTGCTTATGTTTTATTATATTTATCGAAACGCCATGCTTCTTTTTTTGAAAACTCTTAGTAAAGCGAAGGGCTTGGGTAATCCCAAAGTACGATAAAGCGTTTTTCTTTGCTGTTATTTTTTCGAAAACGTTTGTTCTACGTATCCGATACTTTTCGAAACTGAACTTGGAGCATAACTTATTACTCTTTTGTTCGGAAACTAAGAATTTTTTTTAAATTCTGAAATAAAACATTCTTAAGATACATCAATGTCACGTGCAATTAAGCAGTTTTTATTTTAAAAGTCCATGTGGGTGTGTTATCATCTTGCTTGAGGAAATTTTAAGAATATGGGTGTGTATTGCGCCGCAGTTTTCTCTAACTAATATTAAATACCACTGATGAATTCTAAAATTTTTATGTGGTTCAGTGGTTTTCATTATTAATGATCTATTTTCTAATTCTTAATCATTAAAGATAACATTAAAAACATTTATTACACACAAAAACACTCACAAACTCAAGGATGTTCAAGATTATTTAATTCGATATGACAAATCTGAATTGCTAAGTCTTTAAAAAATGGAATCAAACTTCCATTAAAATTGAGCTGGCTCAGATATCCATGGCAACCATAGCTGGAAAATGAAAAAGTTGATTTAAGAAGGAATATATATGGTTATTTGTCTGGCTGTTTTGAACAAAAAAAGATTCTAGGAAACTTCTAATACACATACGGTATAATGGTAATTGATTTTATTCTGTCAGAACTCTTTATAACTAAATAACATTTATTCTCTGCTCATAAGAAAGGGAATTAATTAAAATTTTTGCTGTTATTACATGTATACAAAACATTGAACAAATCTCGATATGTATTAACTTTATAATATAAAAAGAAAAAGAACATTGCCGTATTGAAACGAAACAGTCGAGTCTCTATAGCCGAATGATCATCAAACTGGTCTCGTAGTCAAAAGGAACTTCAAAATTTGTGTGCATATTTTTCCTTGACTAGTTTCTCCTTTATTTCGCTTTCCAGAAAGTTCTGGACCTTTTTTTAGTTTACCAGATAAGTGCTCTGAACTTTTCTTATAGTCTCCAGAAAAGTATTATCAAAGTTTCCCTGCACGTTAAAAAGATCTCGTCACGACATTGTGAGTTCAGAGTTGAGTTAATTAATTGCTTTAGCTCCACTTCTTGAGTGTTCTTTAGTTCCCCACTAAAGTACCTGCCTGACAATATGATTCCTTAAAAACCAATAAAGGATTGTTTAGATTTAGTAGAATTGATTCTTTTAAACTTTCGCTCATACTCCCTAATGAAAGTCTTATCCTCTTCTATACCACTTAAAATTATTGACATTATCTTCGAATATAAGTTCCTAGCATGTAATTGGCAAACAATAGCAGAGAAATATACGTATTTCATGTGAATCGTTTTTGTTGAATCTATCGTGCAAATGTATGCTTCTAATATCTTTTTTCAATCAAATAAAATCTTAATTTGATACTAAACTACAGTAATAATCACAATATAACAAACCAAGTTTCATTGATTCAAGTAATTTCGTTTATACATTTTTGAGTTTAGGATACGAAAAAAATAAACCGGTGGTCGTTTATCCATTTGGTGTTTTTAGTTCAAAATTTGATTAGTTCCTATATGTTTCCTAATAAGCTTCTATATATTTACTTAACTTCCCTAATTCTATCTTCTTAATGTTTTGGAGGTATCAAAGTTATTTGTAATCAAACTATCAGACAGATTTCCTTCGATGTTCGGGTTCCTTTAAAATATAAAAGACATTTACAAAAATTTTTATTGCATTTTAAGAAAAAGATTTTACAATTGTCTTACTCACTGATAAACAGAGGTAATGTCAACAACGTGTTTTTCGATCTCATGGTGGTCTAAAATGTGGAGATTCATCAAATTTTCCTTTTCGAATTTTTGCTGTTGAATAAATTACATTCTCTATACTTCTTATACAAGAAAGTTAAAATTGTAATAAAATATCGAATATCGACTTTTACCAGACTCAATTAATACTTCAATAGGCGTTAAATTATTCTAAATTTTAAGGATATCTCTAGTCCTGAAAAGCAAAGTTATCATTAATTGAAAAAATTTCTAACTGAATCCATTGCTTAAAACCCTCATTTCCTGCTCCGTGATTTGGATTTCCAAGGAAATATTTACGTTATTTATAAATAATTATTTGCATACTTTTGAAATTTTGATTTTTTTATACAGAAATAAATTTGATGTACATGGCTAATAATAATAGATAAAATTACTTTAATTAAAATCACTTCAAAGATACGATTTAACTAATTAAGCAAGCATCAAATCCGATGCAGCCACTGATCTCAATGTTTTTAACCAATCCGAAATCAAGTGTAACGCTGTCTTTTTTCAGAACGAGTGAGTATTTCCAACTGCATTTCATTCATAGAATACACATTCTATTTACCAGTAACTACCCACAATAACATTATTGTGTAAATACACACGCACTCTACCTTAAACAAAGCACGTACACTAATTTAGTGAATCTGCTGAGATAGCTTTGTTTGACCTTAATAGGTTCTGCACATCTTGCAAAATAAATCTCTTTATTTGACACGGGCATTCCACTCCATCAAAATGATTAATTGAGCGGAAACGCAGATTATTGCTTCGGTTAATGAGACATTTGGTATTTTAGTACCACACTCAACATGGAGCTGAATCATGAATCTTAAAGAGGCGTACTTGTTTTATAAAGTAATGAAACCCACCGCAAATGTCCCTTTTACCCAGAGATTAAATCCATACTGTATAAGCATGGTCTTGAAGTTTGTGAGCAACGTCTAAACCAGTGACCGGCTTACATTATTAGTCAATAGGACTGATTATCAATGGTTCAGCAAAAGGAACCTCTTTTGAAAGCCACATTTTAAAACAATTTATATAGGTAGGTATCATGCACTTAATTAGGGATCAGTTGATCTTGTTCTTACTAAGAACTATGATTTAATTGTGGTGACACACAAACAACGGTTTGCCGAAGTCGGGTCTAAAACCAATCAATTGATGTTCAGATGATATCCGAAAAGAAGATTTGCTTTAGCGTCAACATGGAATATATTCTTTTTTTTGTGGTAGGAAATGTACATCATATTATATTATATCCTTAGAGAATACTTAAGAAATTATAAGATGTAGCATATTAATTATCTCGATATGACATTAGGTAAAGCTGATTAAGTAAGAAATGTCTGCTAGAAAATTAATTTTTAAGAAGATGTAATTAAAATTTTGATTTTTTAAACGTATAACAGTTTTTTTT
>JAPMOQ010021468.1:504841-531541 GCA_026543055.1 Argiope trifasciata | reverse complement strand
TATCGGGCGATCTAGGTGGCCAGATCATGCGCCATGTCACCGGGCCAGAACTGTTCGCGATTGGTTTGAAGAACATTCCGGACAATTCCAGCGCATGATCTGGCCACCTAGATCGCCCGATATGAATCCCATCGAGCATTTATGGGACATCATTGAAAGGACCGTTCGTACCCAAACTCCTGCACCATCCACACTTTCACAATTATGGACGTCTATACAGACAGCATGGCTCAATATTCCTGCAGAGGACTTCCAAAAACTTTTAGACTCCATGACACGTTGAGTTGTTGCACTTCGCCTGGCAAAAAAAGGAACCACACGATATTAACAGTCATCCTATGACTTTAGTCGTTTCAGTATATATATATGAATTAGAATACTAGAAATTTTCCAGTAAATAAAAAATATTATTTTTTCACTAAATAAAAAATAGACTCAGTTTTACACATAAATTTTATTACATTGAAAATTCATCTGTGAAATAGCTAGATGACATTTATTTCATCACAAGTAATTACATCACAGTTATCTGGATTAAACGATTGAAATAGTTCAGTCACCTAATCAAGATAAATATTTTTACTTTTTTTAAAATTCGCAGTTAAAATTGCTTTTTGTATCTGGAAAAAAATAATTCAAAAACTTATTTTATCATAGATTGTCGTTTAAAATAAAATTTAAAAACTCTATTTATATAAATGTAATCTGAAATATCTTTTTAAAATCAAAAGCATATAAAAGAATTTTTCATTTAAGCGACAATATCAATTCTTTTGAATAAAAAAAATTAGTATTTTATTTTGAAATCACCAAGAGCGTTGTATCATTATATCAAGAAATAAAATCTGCGGACACTGTGAGTTATATATATTATAGGATCATACTCACGTTTCAGAATTTAATGATCGGCGTTAAAGTATTATTTAGAGAGAAAAAAAAAGAAATGATTTGAGATAGTTTGTTCGGACTCTAAAAGAATTCGAAGTCCAGACAATCTGTCAAATTGAACATTGAGAGCTTTAAAAAAAACCTTCAAATGATTCGGTTGAAAGAAACCCCTTTTTTCTACTGAAATGTATAATTCCAATAAATTCTTTTTTATATTAATAATGTTATGCTATTTACGATTTAAAATAACAAAATTTCGTTATGAATTTTACCGAAGCAAAATAATTTAGTTTATAAAATTAAAATTTGTAATTTAATGATACCCTCTTTTAAACACTATATCGGTTAAAAAAGAAATAAATTGATATAGTTGCTCCGGACTTAAAAAAAATGGAGTCAAGTATTAAATAAAATCTTCAGAATGCAAGTTTCAAAATATTTCTAATTTTATACTAAACTATAAATAGAGGGCTTAGCTTACCAAATATAGATTAAAAAATTATCACATCCATACAGGCATTCTAATTAAGCTTCATTATATTCTTTACTTATTTAAAAATATGTAAGATATTAATGATTATTCTTGAAAGCAAATTAATTTAAAAATAATTAGGTTTATTTCAGTAGAATTTCCTTTTTTTTCTTTTCATCGACATTTTTTCTCTAAAATTAAGAATTAGTTATTCAATATAATGACAAAATCGTTCTAATATTTACATCAGAATTTATAAATAAACATCTCAAATATAGAATATAAATTATATTTTAACAAAGATATCATGAACTTATCTTTTATATAGAACGAGTTTGTAAGATAGGTAATGTAAACAAAAATTTTCCTTCGTGATTTTAAAATTTTCTTGTTAAAATAACGAAATAAAATATTTAATGTATTATAATTGTATATGAAATTAGAAAATTTGTTCTCAAACTGAAATGTTTTTTGATCAAAAACGGAGTTGTTTTATATTTTGTAAGGAAAAAGAGATTATTAAAAACATATGTCATCAGAAAAATAATCGTTTGTTTTTAAACTTCAGATTTTGTCTGCAAATCTTCTATTCCAAACTTTCGATCCTTACACAATGTAGAAAAAACGGTCGATGGAAGAGAAAACTATTTTAAGTATTTACTTTTTCATTAAACAACAAAAATAATGTTAGGATATTTTTTTAATTAGAAATTTAATCATTAGACATTTTACGCATTATTTTTCAGTTAAAGTGCAGATATATTCAAGTTTAATAAATGATAAATGCATGGTTTCTGATAATAGAGCCAACATTTAAAATATATTGCATTTGTTTGAAATGTTTCTACGTCAGAACTATTCCTGTAAAAAAGAGAATTTTATCTCTAGACAAGGCATAAATGGGAAAAACATTAATTAATGTTATGTCATGAAAAAACTTCAATTTGTGAAAAAAGATATAATCTCAACTTAGCATTTCACTTTCACATATATAAAAATTGTAGATACATGTTGAATACAAACAATTAGATAATAAAAAAAAGCTGCAAGTAGAGGAATCATTTCACTGAAAAGAATATTTTTAAATGAAAGTTAGTAAATAAACTTATCGTCTGATAATTACCTTGCATGAACAGAAATAGAGAACTTTAGATTATAACAATGCATTTATCAGAGTACTGTTTGAGTATTTAACTTATAAACTTCGTTTTGTGAATACAAATTATTTTAAATTTACGTTTTGTATGCACTAATAGCAGATATAAAATTATACTATTTATTCAATTTTTATACGTTTCATTCTTAAAATATACACTGATGGAAAAAAAAACCCAACATTAGGAATGAGCTATGCTAGATAAACGAAATTTGGTAGGCGTGTTTATACGTCTGCAAGATGACATCGATTCAAATTTCGAGCTACGCGCGTAAGTGTGGTGCTAGTAGCGACACTATGAACATGCAAATGATGTTTGCTTTAAGTAAGCGCTGTAAGGTTCGTGATCATTATTTACAGTTGATATTTGCCGTAGTGGGTTAATGTTAGTCAAGCATGCCTCTGAGAAGACGAAGAAGCCATTATCAACAGCTCACTGAGTTTGAACGAGGTCGTGTTGAAGGGCTACGAGAAGGTGGGTTTTCTTTCCATGATATTGCTGAAAGACTTGGCAGGAATGAATCCACTGTGCATGAGTATTGGCGGCAGTGGTCAAGGGAAGGTACTGCCTCAAGAAGACCAGGTTCCGGGAGGCAACGTGGTACTACTGAGAGGGAAGACCGTCGTATTCGGCGTATGGCTGTGGCTAATCGTACTGCGTCTGCAGCTAAAATTCGAGCTGCAGTTGGCACCACAATGACACAACGAACTGTTACAAATCGGTTACTTCAAGTACAGATCCAAGCCAGATGCCCTGTACAGTGCATTCCACTGACTTCCACTAACCACTGCCGTTTGCGAGGTGAGTGGTGTCAAGCTAGAGCTCATTAGAGGACGGAGTGGAGATCTGTTCTGTTTTCTGATGAAAGCCGGTTCTGCCTTGGTCGCAGTGATAGCCGTTTGTTAGTTAGAAGGAGGCCAGGTGAACGCCTGTTAGTGACCTGCGGCTTAGACACACAGGGCCTACTCCTGGAGTTATTGTTTGGGGAGCAATTTCGTATGGCAGCAGGAGCATTCTCGTGGTTATCCCACGCACCCTGACTGCAAATTTGTATTTCAGTCTAGTGATACAACGTGTTGTGCTGCCATTCATGAACAGCATTCAAGAGGCTGTTTTCCAACAGGATAACGCTCGCCCTCATACCGCTGTTGTAACCCAACATGCTCTACAGAGTGTCGATATGTTGCCTTGGCCTGCTAGATCACCAGATCCTTCTCCAATTGAGCACGTATGGGATATCATTGGACGACAACTCCAGCGTCATCCACAACCAGCATTAACTGTCCCTGCATTGACCGCCCAAGTGCAACAGGCATGGAACTCCATCCCACAAACTGATATCCGACACCTGTACGACACAATGCATGCACGTATGCATGCTTGCATTCAAAATTCTGGGGGTTACAAAGGTTACTAATGTACCAACATTTCACATTTGAAATGGCTCTTCTCGCCAATGGCTCTACCTGTGATCTTGAAACTTTAATCAATTAAATTTTTACCTAGGCAAATGTATTCCTAAAATTTCATTACTGTACAATAATTTTTTCTTCGTGTTGGGATTTTTTTTCCATCAGTGTATATTTTAAATAAACTCATAAGTGTAAAATGATATTCAAATTTACTTTTAATTTATATCGAAACCATATGTTTATGAAATTATGGTGAACAATATAGATTTCTAATTTTTTATTAAATTTCGAGATTTAAATATTATTTTAAAATATTTAACTTACATTATTCTTTTGGTAAATGTAATTTTCTCAACTAAATCTACTCTTTTAAAAAATAGCAAGGTAAGTCCTTTTATTCTTTCGAAATCTAATTGTCCAGACATAGTTTAATGTTTCAAAAATAAAACCAATCTAATAGGCTCATTATACAATCATAATTAAAAATGTTCTAAAATTAAAATTCGTTAAAAAAGTATTTTTAATGAAATTTAATTAAGTATTACCGAATAACTTTCATTAAAAAATATTTTCTGTAGTTAGTAATGTAAAACAGAATAAAGAAAAAAATGTTTTGCTTTAAATTTCCCTACAATATTTGGCAAAATTTTGTACTAAGAAACTCATTCATATATCATGATTTTTATTAGAAAAAACATGAATGAAAAATTGCTAATGTAATTAACTTTTAATCTTAATTTTTTTCAGTGCTTAAAAATAAAATAACTGCATTCCTATTTTTTCCCTTAGTTGAAGCATTCTTTTTTCCCCTTCGATGGAATATTTTTTTAGCCCCTGTTACTTTCACCAGGAGGTTACTGAAAATAAAAAGGTATAAATAAGAAAATATAAATAAGAAATAGGTATAAATTTTATTGGTTTTAACTTCTTTGCAGGTTTTAATAAAAGAATTGGTTTTAAATTAGAGAGTTCTTAAGGAAAAAAGTTTGGGATTAGGACAGAACAAAGGATATTCTTTTGGTAATAAAAATCACATATTCACAAATCAAATATATATTTTTTTATTTTTACGATTCTTTAAAACAACTTTCCACTCAAGTTGCATACAACTAGAAGGCGAGACTTGGAAGCATTTATATGTCAATGTTAAAGAATATACAAATGAAAGACCTCCAAATGTGGCGATAGCTTTGGACACGACAATGAAGTTTCAGGAAAGTCCAAACTTTTGTTTCCTTCTTTTTAAGAATCTGAGATCTATAGATTCTTCTGAAAAATTCCATAATCTGACGGGTGATTTTAAATAGAGGACACAAGAGGATTTTTTGTTGGAGAGTTGGGGGTGTAGAGAGCTTTCTAACTTCTCAATATGAGTGCCAATAGACAGCTATTATTTTCTATCTTGTGTTATGAATCTCTGTATTGTTATTGTACAGATGTTGTCAGTCTCAGCTGTGTTTTTACAATTTACACTTTGCGTTTTCATGTGGTATAAAACTCCACGTTAGGACGGCTCTGTAATAAAAGGCTACTTGATGGAGGAACATCTGATAATGATTGACTAAGAAACGCTTGTTAGCCTGATGAGTTGATGCAAATGAAGAAAAAAGAAGAAAATGTAAAGAAGAATTTATGACAAGAAATTAACCGAGGTCAATATAACAATAATAAGATCAAAGCTACGAAGTTCAATATTTTGTAATTTTGGTTCACCAACTGTTACACAATGCAGAAATTTTATGAGATAGGGAGAGTTTATTTAAAAGGAACAATGAATTTACCAAATATTTTAGGTTGTCAAAAGTACGACAGCAGATAAATCAGATTAACTAGACAGCAGAATGTATGAAGCATGTTGAAGAGGTGGATGAAAAAAATAAACGATTCTTAAAATGAACGACGATGGAAAAAAAATAAACGACAATTCTTAAGACAATATTTGGCTGATAGTCTGTCGTATACTGAGACCATGAAGTAGGTTTCAATGTAAATGTTCATAATACAATTCATCATATTTGTCAAACTATGATAACGGGAGATTTAAAGGTGAGAGTTTGAAACACGTGTAAGCGGAGTGAAGAGAGATACATTCTAAAACGGCTATTTCTTTTTTGGATATTTAACAATATAGAATCCATCTTCCATCAGGTTTACTGATGGAGAATCGTTAAACTAGAATCAAATCGAATTCTAAATCTTTTTAGGGGTTGGGGAAATTTCTGAGAGTGTTCAGGCCGCCTTTATTCTTCGGGAAGTAAATCACAAAGTGATCATCAAGTTACTTTAGTGCTTTTAAAGACAGCAAAATACAAAAGTAATAATACTGAAATTTTGTTTGTTTTTGTTTCAGAAAAATAATTTAATGAAAATGTAGAAATCATATGCAATTTATAAAGACTAAGATTTATTAAAATTGAAAATTTTATCAGAAGCATAAATCATACAAGCAATTTACTTACTTGCCTCTCAGTTCTTCTGTTCATGAAAAGGGATGTTAACTTTCCCACTTTAGTTTTATATACTTTCCTTTTCTTTTACTATTTATAGCATGTTTAAGAAGGATGCAGATATTTCTCATACAGAAGTACAAAAGTCTCAGTGTGCATTGTTATTTGTTTGATTTCGTTTGCATTATTTTTATTGAAATTGAAATCAAGTCAATCAGTCACCTGTTGATAAGTTTAAAGCTAAAATTTAAGTTGATTCTTTTTAACATACACTTTTAAGCATTTCAAGAAGTGAAAAAGGTATATAAAACGACAATATACTGCTTAGGAATAATTTTATTGAAAACAGAGAATAACGTTTCATAGTAAATACTTCAAATTGATTTTTTTCCTAATATAATTGAATTTTATATATTACTGCTAAAATATTTGATTCCTATATATATATTTTTAATTTGTAAAATTCTGCGCGTGCTTTATTTGTTTGCAATGTGCTAAAAATACTGCATTATTTTTTATTATAAAATAGTCGAATATGACTTTAACATCTCAAAAAAAAATTCGGGAAATTAAGGAAAAATTAAATTATTTCCAATAATCAATAAGAGGTCAAAAGAATTTAAAACCTTCAAATTTTAAAATTCTATACTTGCATATAATTACATTCGCTTTCTGTAATTTGGTTGTTATCGACGGCACGAATACCTACATTAAAGGGATGAAATATTTTCAGTTTCAATAAAATTAAAACAAAAAACATTCCGAAACATATAATGATAGTGAAAGAAATTATATTTAATCAATTAATAGAGTATAAAAATCTACACTTTATTATATTATATGTAAAAGAAGTACAAAATCAAATCAATTCCCTTATCCTTTTTCAGTAAATTATACTAATAATGTCAGTGTAAATATCTAATCTTTATTGATTATTTGAAGTATCTAAATACCTTATCACTTTCATCGAATGATTAAGCTTGTCTAAAAGCATATAGTACAAAATCCATTTCTAATACACTTTACTTAATCTCTTAAATAAACTCTACCACAAATTAATTCTTTATCAAATTTGTGATAATTGCAGCCATCAAGATTCGGAGCCTAAGCTATTCCTTGTCCGCTTACTTCTAAGTTAGAACGTAACCATGATTTCAGGAATGTACATTGAATAAATTTATTTGAGTGTTTCCTGAATAGAATAAATTTATTTGAACACTTCCTCGACTGATTAAATCATTTTAAGATGATTGAATGAATGATTGCCAAACAAATAAAGATGACACTTTTCAGCACTTATTATCCACATACCACAGTTTCAAAGCCGTAATTTCATATTCATCCAATGGTTTAAATTTAAATTATGCAAGAAATAAGCTTTGGTGATGGGGAAAAATCAGTTTCATTTTTATAATTTCTCCTTCAAAAGCAAACTTTTCAGATCATTAATTTTTCGAATTATTGATGTATTTTAAGTTGGCCAGAATAGTTTCTTGATGCATAGAACCAGAACAGTTTCTATGTATCAAGTGAGGATTTTTCAGCATTTTGTAATCAAGTAACCATTGAAATGTTGTAGCTTTCCCGTAAACCAACCACTACTAAATGAATCAAAGATAATAAGAATTAAATCATCTAGTTCTAAAACCAAGATGCCTTGTAAATGCTAAACTTAGTCAGTGGAAGAACAAGATTTTTACTAAGAATCCATTGTGGCGATATCTGCATAAGCCACTTAACAGCTTTTTGATAGAGGGGATTAATTATGTTTTGTGGTTACGACACTTGACTACAAATTCTAACTTCGTGGGTTCTGTCCTGCCAATATTAAGTCTCCACATTGTTGACCTTGACTACGCAACTTTCTTACAGCTGTTGTGGCGTTATCTGCACTCAACTAAGTCGATAAGCTTACTTGATGCAGCCAAAAGTCATCAGACACACTTGATGCAGCAACTAAAAGTCATCAGGCACACTTGATGCAGCAACCAAAAGTCATCAGGCACACTTGATGCAGCAACCAAAAGGCATCAGACACATTTATCGTAACAGCCAGTATCACCACTTAATGTTTTGTTTTGGTTCGGGTTTTTGGCACAAGGGTCATAGATTTGGCCATGCTGGGCCAGACTAGATAAAATTCTTTCAAGTTAAAATTTTGAAATTCGTCCTCACTACTTAACAATAACAACTCAAATACGCTATCCATAACGCTTGGCATGATAATGTCGCTCGTCTCACCACGAATTCCATGGTGGGGCGGTATTGTGGCCATACTGGCAGCTTTCGCATAGGGGTGATCATTTTTGCCTAGTGCTGCTTTACATGGCTATGAACTCTAACGTCGCGAGTTCTGTCCTTGGCAATTCAATCACTACACCATAATTAAGAATCTAATGACAATCAATAATCAAAAATATTTATAGTAGATGGAAAGAAAATGATTACTGCATTCAATACACAAATCAAAGTACCTGTCTTACAGAGTAGGGAAGAATTGGAAAAACTTTACGCCATAAATTGATTTGAAATCTCATTGATCGATTGATCGGTTGTCTCACTTAATCGTTGATATATCAATATCATCAACTTCAGTAACTGTAGCTGCGCTTTTAAAAACTCTTGAAAAACTTCCGAATTGTTTGGGAAATAGTGAACATTTTGAAACACTGCATTTCCAAGTATATTTTTCAGTTGGTCACAAGATAGACAAATTTGCCATCATTTCTGTTTTAAACTTGAGTCCAAAAACCTTTGAAGAAATCAAAATACTTTCGCTTGTTTGAGTAATTATATCTATAATTACAAAATCCTTTTATAGACATAAGTATCGCTCAAGTAAAAATAAGGAAATTCTGAAAATGTAATTTTAAAAATTTTTGCAAAGATATTTGTACAGAAAAAAAATTTGCACAAATATTTCTTTTAACAGACTAACATTTATAATAGAATTTTAAAGATTCAAACAATGTATTTAATTACCAAAGATGAAAAAAAAATTAGAGCATCAAATGAAGTATGAAGAAAAAAAATTAGAGTATGAAGTTGAAATTTTAAAGAAAAACAAATTAGAGCATCAAATCTTTTCAGATTTGGGCATAATGAAAAACCCTTTTTAATAAATTTTAATGCTTAATTTAAATGATTAATTAACGAAATAAAGTTTAGTGATGATATAAATTTAAAAACATCATTTAATGAACAAAATAGGAAGACTAAAAATCAAGCTTTTTTCAAAGGCTGAAAATATTTATTGAATTCAATAATTAATTTAAATGTTAAAATGTTGTCAGCATTAATTAGAGTAAAACTTATAAGATTAATTAAAAATTATGTAATGTTAAAAATATGATCTCAGTAATTATTATTTTACAACAAATATAATGATAGATTCTGCAAGATTAAACAATATTTATTTATTAGAAATTGTACCAAAAGAATTCTTTCTCTTCCATTTGAAAATAGCGCTTCCATAAAATAAAATAATTGGATAAAAATTTGTTATATTATTTACTAAATTTTACTCTTTTTAAGAACGAAATTTTAATACACCTGAGATTGTATTATGATAAATATTTTAATTTTTCGGAATATGTAAATCACATTTTTCTCCTGCATGTTCTTTCATTTTCATTATCATTTGAAGGAATTTTCTAAATACAGCTATTTTTATATCTGCATTTAGAATAAAAAAGAATTAAACTTAAATGACATTTTTATCTCAGACCTAGAAAAATGCGATACGTAATTTTTGAATCTTCATAGGATCAGTATCGTTGCAGTAAGATACAAAATCTTTGAATAGTTATCTCGGTGGAGTATCCCATGCTTCACGCTTAGAACGTTAATGATCATCCTTAAAGTATTATTTAAAAGAAGAAAAAATAATTTTAGATAGTTCTTTCAGTTTCTATGAAATTTCAACTATCAAGGTGAAGACAACAACTTTGATGGTTACTTGAGAGAAAATGCAGACTTAATGAATTCTGTGAGAGGACACTTATTCCTTTTCAAGTGAATTACACAAGTGAATAAAAAAAATTGAGAACTCGTATTGGAAAAGAAGATATTATTAATATTTTTTTATTTTCTAAGAGAACTGATATGCAATAATAAGGTCCTTTGACAGAATAAATCTAATTTATAAAACTCTATTCGCTATAAAATGTTAAACGAAGATTCTGAATTCTTTATTTTTCAGCTTCCTATAGATAAATGAATTAAAAGTTATATATTATTTTTTAAAGTTTGAGCTATTTTATGTATTTTAACTAAGCATTTTTCTGTATAGTTTTGAATATCTATATTTATTATAGAAGACATTTGTGTGCGTGAAGTGTCCAGATAAATTTATCACACATATGGTAGCGAATTTCAACACATGAGTAATCATTATGTGACTCAATACACATGGAAGTACGTGGAAAAACTATAAAACAATGTTTATTATATGTTTTGCAGAATTTTCTTTGAAATTTATCACATGCTGCTATCCGCTTTTAGTGAATGTAAAAGAACTTTGTTCTCCTATGAAAAGAATAAAACAAATCATGTTTTTAGAAACAATTGTTTTGCACCTTTGGTGTAAGTTATTGAATTTTGAATTTTATTTATAAAAAACTGATGTAACAGTCACATAATACTTCTACCTTCTTTTTTGATACAACAGAGGGCACTACCTTATAAACATCAAGGTATGTTTCCCACGATCATTTCTGGGAGTCATTATTAAATTGTATTTGGATTGTGGGGTATTTTCGTGTTCGCGTTTGTTTTGTGAAATGGGAAACTTAGAAAATATCTAAATAATTGTTATTGAAACGCGTCTATTACTTTCATTTATTTCTTCGTAATGAAGTTATAAAGGGTCTAGTTCCCTTAAACAGCGAATTTTTCGATAAGAATTGAAACTAAAATTTATGCATCTGGTATTCTTTATCGTTTTCAAGTTTTTAGGATCAGTATTCAAATATTTTTCTTTAATTGAAAATGATAACAATCAAAATGTTGAGTTTTCTTTAACTGAAAATCATAACGATCAAAAAATTGATTTTTAAATAATGGTTTTATTGATGAGTTCAGTCATCCTTCTCCAATATCCGGATTTTGATGAGAATTTTTTTTTAGACACACAGCAAAAAATCAATATTCTTTTTTATATTCCTTTGGAAAGCTATATATTCGCTGGTTTGACAATGAGTCAAATATCGAAATCAACTATCCTGAAATTTATTTTCATATTAATTGAAATTCATATAGCATCGCTTACAAGATGATTTCTAATTCTATTGTCTATTATTGTTGTCTCAACGTCTACATTTACATGTATTTGTTTGATTTATTATATATATAGCTTACAAAAACGTAATGTAAGGAAAATAAACTAGCAAAATTGTTTTTATCTCATTTTGATAGCTTTATTTTGTGTTATTTTTGTATTATTTTTATTAACCATCTTGTAAACTATTCCTCCATACCAACAAAAAAATTGAATTTATTTTCTGTATACACCATATTATGTACTAAAAAATTTTTCTTGGTTATCAAAATTATATAATACTTTTTAAAACATCAATAAGTAAAATTAATTAAAACAATCTTTATTTAAAAAGAAATGGCAGAAATATGAACATGAAACAAAAGATAATAAATTATATAAAACGCTAGCTGAATGCTGTTCAAATAAAATTAATGAAATTGTATATATTCCAGTTTAAATATAGACATTTGTAATAGAAAAATGTAAAGTAATTATACAAATAAAAAAACATTTGAAATTTAGGAATAAAACAGTAAGGTATCAGTTCTTCATAAGCTTCATCTTTTCCCTGCTGTCAGCAAAAATATGCTTAAAATGCAGATAAATTTCTGGTACATCTCTTAGCCAAACATTGCGATTATAATCTTGTTGTCTTCTTGGAAGGCTTGTGTTTGTTATTATCTGACAATTCGTCATTCATATTTTCAACACCTATTACTACTTTTCTTTTAGTTTATATATTTAGTTTAAGTCCGTTTTGTAATATTATTTTTGCTCAATATATTCTTTCATAAGATCATTTGCTGACTACCGTATATAATGTTTTTAAATGGCTTTTTTTATTATTCGTCAAAATGAATTATGCCTCAGTTCATTGCAGCTAAATTACAGATTAAAGAAAATACAGCAAAAACTAACGCCAATGGTCGAGAACATCCTTAAAATGCAAATCAGAAAAGTACAAATTTTTACTAACACCCTGATTTCTGTTATATGAAAATGAATAGAAAACCTTATTAAAAATCGGTACGAATCCGTTACTTTACATTTCTATGCTTTTTAAAGCGAATTTCACGTATTTTGGAATAAATATTTTTATTGTTTGGAAGTGAATTTTCATTTGTATTGAATTCATTCATTTCCTGTATTTGAATATAAATTTTTTTACAGATTGTATGTTCGAAATTGCGAAGTTACAGAAGTTACAGAAGAGATATATATTTAAAAAATAAAAGAATAATTTCCTGCGTTTCAGAATGATATAAAAAATTATTCTTCTTTTTCAGATTATAAGTTAAAAATTTCCAAAATACAAAAATTTAATCATTAAAAAATAAAATAAAATAAATAAGAATTTTAGAAGAATTCTTACAAAATTAGTTCTATCTTATATTAATTCACTGCTTCGTAATACTTGGTATGAATTCCCCAAACATTTTGGCGCCATTGCCACTATAAAAATGGAAATATCCATGCAACGAACTTTTTATATACTATATAAACTACAAAAGAGTCTCTCTTTCATGAATTTCTTTCTTTGATATCAATGATGGATTGTCTCGGAGCCATCAACTCAAACACCATAAAATGCCTGAATGAAAACAGGAACCATTTAAGTGACTTTATTTCGATGCAAATACTTCCAGTCCTGACTCTGGTCTGAGTAATGAGTGGGTGGTGGATGGATGGCTTCCGTAAAGGAATGTTCGATCGGAAGTTTGATGGCTTGCTATAAATTTCTCGTTCGGCCGTTTGGTGACGAATATGGGCGTTACAGCTCGTTAAGCGGATTTCCTTATAGGAATCTGGAATGAATTCCATGTTGTAACCTCGCAAATGGAAACAAAGTTTCGCGATTTGTTGATGAAGAGGATTTATTTTATCAAACCATTTATTTGACGTAATTTGACTTATACCAACAGGATACCTTCCAATACTTTGAAAAAGAATCTGAATTATTTGTTATAATATTACGAGAGAATTTCGATGATCCAATCAAGTTTTACAATGTCCCTGTTGATAAAAATCACCAGATATAATTTACCTCTGAAAATTTTATTTCCAATTAAATAGAAAGTATTTCTTTTTTTGCTATCGACAGTCAATGTCTATACTTCTATAATAAATAGTATTGTCACTATCAGCACAGAAATTACTGTAACTGATAAGACAGTATTATAATACTTCTTTGAAAATGTAGCATATTATTTTAGTGTAGTGATTAGTGCTACTAATAATATAATAATGTTATAGTACATTGATTACTGCGACTGATAATATAATAACGTAGGATTAAGCCGGCGTCTTGGCATAGGGATAACATACTTTGCCAGTGATCTGGGAGTTTGTGAGTCTATGATTATTCTATGTTCTATCTGTGAGTAGTTTAAATGGGTTCCCCTCTAAAAAGAAATTGTGCAAGCGAATGCGAAACATGAAGTAGCTAAGTCGTACTCTTGACCTTAGTGGCGCTACTGAAGAAAAAAAGGGAAGTTAAATTAAGCTTAAAAAGCTGAGAACTATCGGTCGGCAGGCTGGTAAAATGCCTTGGGTAATAATAACAACGTTTTATTAAAGTGATCACTGCTATTGATAGTAAAATAGAGCTACACTATTTGTGCTGAGAAGCAAAATTACAGGTTTGTGACAATATCGTTATCTATTTATTGATAGTGGTAATCAAATTCAATGTTATAATTGCTTTTCGACAAAAATTATTATGCTTCTAAAATTAGGATTTCTAGCGAAATTAAAATATTTTGATGCTTTACTACTAGCATGTAGTAGTTGTATTTTTTGGCACTGAGGATTTCATTTAATCTTATCATTTTTCTGCTATAGAAAGATTAATTCTGATTTCCAATGAAAACTAAAAGCATTTCCTTACTTCAGTACAATCAGCTTGTAGCACCTCAGACTAGAATTTCTCTATGCCAACGAAATCCAGTCTTCTATTCCATTTTTAGAAGCTAACTACTAGCAATCGACGGGGGATTTAAGACCATTCAACATGAAAATAATTACAAGAACTTTTGAATTCTTACTTATTGCCGCAACTTATTGGAGCACTGGAGCTCCTTAACAATCGGAGATTAAGCAAGTTTATCTATTCTTCAGAAGTTGAAGCTGATTTCATTCTAACATGATATTCATTTCCAGTGGATCAAATTTCATGTAGATTTACTTGGTAGCGAAATAGCTGACAGGATTGCAAAGAAAGGAAGCAGCCTAGCGACTTCATCTTCTGTTGAGCTCACATACTTAGAACTTTTCTCTCAGTTGAAATCCCTAAATAAGAACTGGATGGTACACGCGAGTCATGATTGGTATAGGGCTAATAAGCTGGGCCAGTCTTAATTCTTCCTAGATAGAAAAACCAACACTTGCCTGTCACACCTTACCAGTGGCCCAATTAAATATCTTTTCTTTCCTCAGGGTATAAAATATTACCTTCTTTGCCTGAAATGCTGCCAGCATCATGCATCTGTTGAATATACTCAAAACTGTTTAGGACTTCTTTGGGGAGAAATTTATTTTTCTCCATTTTTTTTTTTTTTTCCTCTCTTCTTGTCAGTGGATTTGGTCTACAAGAACAGCAATGCAATCTACTAGTTTCTCTATTTATTAATACTAATAATTTAATGGGTGTTACGTTTGTCCTAATTCCCTTAAATGCTTATCCTAATTCCCTTTGCTTTGCTATTAAAAGTTTGATATTTTGGACTACAAAATTTCATTTTCAGCAAACTTGAAATCACTTTGGTACTTAGCCCCTCCATAATAGCAAATGCATGTTCTATAAAATTCTGAATTTCGTGATGTGCAAGCATTTTCCTAAAATAAAGTACTGATCAAACATCAAGTAACTAATAAGTAACTTCAATCATACTCAAAAGTGAACTCATGCTTCTGATGCCAAAATGCTTTTCTAGTTACCTCCAGAATAAAAATATAATTAAGATACTAAATAGTATCTGTCTTATTTACAATAAACTGAGCTCACAACGAATGTGTAAAATATTTCCCATAAATAAACAGAAAAGAAGATAAATAAATGAAATCTAATATCGCAAATTTCAAGTTATCACTTAAAAACATTATAATTTTAAAATTATTATTTGCCTTAATTAATTTATGTCATTAACCGGATTGAAACAATCACAAGACTTCTATATTGGTCTCAACTTTTCTCTATCTAACTCTCTAAACATATGTAATGATAATTTTTTAAACTATCATTTTTAATTTTTAAAGCTAGCAAGCAAAATTTTGTGGCTCGACTGATTTTGAGATGAAATTGTTTCCAATATAAAAATAATATAATATAAAAATAATCCAATATAAAAATAATTAACAATTTCCATTTGAACTGGTAAATGTCATAATTAAGACAATTCGTAAGAATTCAGAGAATGTATAATTCAAAAGTCAAATTGTAACTTTAGTTCTTGAAAAATAGCCAAATGTAACAACCTTCAGCAGTATTTTCTAATAACTCTGTTTTAATTAGATATTATTATCTCTGAAAGAACAATCTTTATCAAGAAACAATATCTTAAACAAACTATAGTTTAACTTGTTTGGTTTATTTTTAAAAAACTTTGCTTAGAGCTAGGCAATAACACTGTAATTTCCAAGGAAAAAACAACAATAACAAAAAGTAGATAATTCGAAAGCTATACAGTGAAAGCCGGCTCCAAAATAAAACTACATTAGCCAACGATAAATATTTCAAAAGCTATATTGTGAATGCTTACTGCAAAAGAATCTATTAGGTTGTTCGGAAAGTAATTTCGTTTTTTCCTGACAAAGGATTTAATTGCATTTTTCGCACCCAATTTCATACTTAAACCGCAAAATCATTTTATGTTTTAAGAGCTGATATAGCAAGGCTTGAGTGTGAAAAAGTGCAGCTGATTCTTCGCAGTAGTTTTTGGATGGTGCCCTTTTAAATATGGAGAGCAATAAACAGCATTTTCGTCATTTTTTTCTTTTTTGCTATAAAAGGTAAAAATGCTGTGCAAGCCAGAAATAAATTAGTCAATATGTGTGGAGAAGATGTGTTAACAGTACATCAGTACCAGAACTGATTTGCAAAATTTTTCCTTCAAATGAGGAGGCCCAAAACCACCTCGATCAGTTTTTTTTACAGCAAAGACCAAAACTTTTATGAGCGTGTAATCATGTTACTACCAAAAGGTATTAGACCAGAATGGCAAAAGGTATTAGACCAGAATGGCAATTTTATAATTTAATAAATAATTTATTCATTAAACGAAAATTTCTTTTCATTTTGACACAAAAATACGAAATGACTTTCCGAACGACCCAATACAATCGTCAATTTATTTGCCTAAGCATTTTCATACTTCAAAAATTTGTTGCCCTCACATTTTAAAGCTTCAAAAAACTTATGCGAAAAGAATATTATGT
Source organism: Argiope trifasciata (assembly GCA_026543055.1). Taxonomy (NCBI): domain Eukaryota; kingdom Metazoa; phylum Arthropoda; class Arachnida; order Araneae; family Araneidae; genus Argiope; species Argiope trifasciata. The sequence goes on along the minus strand of JAPMOQ010021468.1, from coordinate 514,472 downwards.
TCTCACATGATAAAAATATCAATACGTTATAAATGTAGGTGAAGAATATACACGAGCTGTATTTTTCTCGCAAATTTACCGTTTGGCCTTATTTGATATAATATTTATTCAAATGCCACATACTTATTGTATTTGAGCTAAACTGTCATGACTTCAGCTCTGTGTATTTATTCATATAGTTAATATTCCTTTTCTACTTGAAATACTCGTTAATACAATATGAGCTTTACCTTCAAAGGTAAAAGAAAGGTATAGAATAATGCGACAAAGGCGAAGCTGAAAATTATTTTGGTTTTAAAGTTTTCTGTCTAAAAAGAACCAAGCGCCACAACTATTTAAAATTTCTCCATAACGTAGACATTCATCATTTTTCCTCTCGTTCAACGAAACGACTTTCTTTTTAGAAACTGCAGATTCATTACATATTTATATTTTTCATGCTAAAATGTCGTATTTCATAAGGCATTTAGACACACAATTACAATTGAAATTTGAATATATTTTGAATTCATTCGAAATACAGATAAACTGAAAATAAAAACTCGGTTATTTCAGGAAAGTCGAAATGTCTGTTTTCGCTCGTCATTTAAATCAAAAGAAGCTAATTTTCGTTGCCTGCATTTGAAAGTATTTGAATATAAGTAAAACATTTGAAAATACTAGAATATAAGTTATACTTGAATTTCAAATAATCTGTGCTTTCCCATTTTATAAAATAACTAGTTGCTACCCGGTGAGTTGCTGCTGCATAAAAAATAATATTAAGGGCAATCAATTAATAATTTAGCAAAGATTTATTGAAATAGGATTATCAGTATGACAGTATACAAAATGAGAACAAAAAAAAAACCATTCATTTTTATATATTAGGTTTGTGTATTCTTTTAGAAACGTTATACTTGGTGTTCTTTCAGAATGGCAATGAAAGAAACTATTTATTGTATCTCGTGATTCATTCAATATTCGTTCAGAATTCTCAAATTTAATTTTAGAAAATGCGATCAAAATATTTTCTTTTAAAATGGATTAAACATAGAAAAATATATTTATACCATAAAATAGTCAATGTAGTTGAAAAGATAATTTTTGAAAATAAAGATGGTACAAAATTATTTGTAGAACGATATTTTTAGTATTTACAGCGAACAACGCTAAAGTTTAATTAAAATTTAAAAACCCGAGGTTGGTCTCTCCAAAACTTTCTTGCAGAATCTGTAATAAAGTTGTTACCTCTGAGAATGACTTGAATGACATTTGCTTACTATAGCTTCAAAATATTAACTTTTAACTTGGCTTCAGTAATTCCACAAAATATATTGTCTCCATGGGGAGTTATTTGGAGATGCGATTTTTTTCTTTTCAATTTTAGTTAATTGTGCTATGACTATAGCCATCCCGTAGATGTAAGCAATAAGCTGGCCAAGTTTCATCGCAATAAAATGAATGGTTTAGGAAGGCATGAAATACATACAGACAAATATTAAATTTATTTATACAGATTTCCAAATTTTTCTTTTTTTTCTGTCTTTCATATAAATATGTTATTCTTAATTATTTTCATAAAGTTCATTAAAAACATATTATATTCAAATAAGAAATTGCAAAAAAATTCTTATTTTTATTATTTTACATTCTTTATTTCATAAAAAACAAAAACTGTATAGACATACAAGATTTAGCAAATGCCCAAATATTTAAAATATGTACCCACACTAGAGGTTCACACAAAAACATTCAAATATGTACATGCAAAAACGGAAATTTAAAAATATATATTCTTTTTAACGTTAACAGTAATTAAAATAAAAATAATAAAAAATAGAACCTTTTTATACGGAATGAAAACTTTTATTTATTTAATTTCATTGTAGTTTTCATTTCAAATAAAACATTGACTGTTAAGCCCCAAAAAATATATATCTTGAGATATTATGAAAAAAAAAATTAAACATAAAGGAACTTTTAAAAATATGTATAACAGCAAAATATTATGATATTTGATAAAATATAACTGCGATTAGGATAAAATTATTGAAAACTGTTCCCTCATTAGTTTTTAAAAAAAACGCATTTTTATTACATTTTTAAATTAAGGAATATTTCTTTAAACTAAAGGGGTAATGAAAAATGTAAGAAAAGCTTAAGAACGTCAGTTTTATACAACATACACAAAAATTTATCCAATTTTTTTTTAACTTATTCATTTTCCTTTTTAATGTTTCATATTTTTTCTTTAAGAAATCAAAAATAAATTTATTGAAAAGTTGTTTTTATACACACACTCCAGTTAAAATCCCCTTGCCTTCTACTTCTTGCGCCTTGCATTTATTTTTACATTGAATGCAACAAAGTAATTTTCAGTAAACTCGCACCTTTAGGATAAATTATTTAAAGGAGCAAACAGTACATTTTTTTTGTTTAGTGAAGAGTTTCTTATTTTCAAAAATAACGTTAAAAATTCTGAACAAATGTATACAGAAAAAAAATTATAAGTTTTAAAAGGCGATTAAAGAAATGTATGTGTTTAAGAAATTGAAAAACTGTTTTTTCTTAACTTGAACGTACAGAACCTTTAGGCATACAACTAATCTCTTTCAGATGAAAAAAGTTCTACATTTTAATTGGCGTTAGGAAAAAAACACTAAACACATTTATAGTTAATTTAAATTTTGAAACCTTTAAGCTATTGATTACCTTATTTCAATATCATCTTGCAGTTAATTTTGAAATTTTATTTAATGTTATTATTTGGAAATAAAATTCATCATGAATGAATAAAAATTCGTTTGCTTTTATAGGTCAACGAGCTGGTAATCAGCGCGTTGCTGCCACAAAAGAAATAATCTTGGAATTTGATAAGATCATTTGGAATTTGAAATATTTATCTTGTTTCATTAAGAATAATGGGAAGATATTTATTTTCTAATTGATAGTGAATACATTAATTGAAACTGAAGGATATATAAAGGAGAAGCATAAATAGTATTTATTCTATTTTTATTATTTGATTCTACAAACAAATATTTACTTTTACGTATAAGATTTGTGTATTCGTTTAAAATTGTAAAGATTGGTGTTCTTTCAGAATGGTAATGAAAGAAACTATTTATTGTATCTAGTGATTCGTTTAATATCCGTACAGAATTCTAAGGTTTAATATTAGAGAATGTGATTAAAATATTTTCTTTTAAAATTGATTAAACATAGAAATTATATTTATATCATAAAATCTTTACTAAAACTTTGTAATTTTTTTAAAATTAAGATGGCGCAAAATCATTTGTATTATAATATTTTCTGAAGTTACTGTAAAAAACTCTAAAATTTTATTAAATGTTTAGTCAAAATACAAACCTATAGGACTGGTTAGTCTAAAAGTTTCTTGCACACTCTGTAATAAAATTACCTCAGAGAAAGACTGCATTACGTCCAAGTTCTTCTTTCCACAGTACCTTGGCAGAAGTCTTAAGTACGAACAAGTACGTACTGTTTGTTTCAGTACCTTGAGAGGACCACTTTTTGACGATTCTATTTCACTGAGGGGTGACATGCAGGAACGCATTTCTGGCATTTATATTATTAATAAATGTAAATATCACCTCGTTTCCTCTTTCCCCTCCTCCCTAATTTGCCAAGTTAAACTCATCCAAAAGAATGGGTCAATGCGGGGAATTTAGAAGCATTTGCCAAACAATATAACTGACCTATTCTTTTACGGAGTTTTTTTTTTTTATGGAAACTGCAAGTGTCTGAAACTGCTTTTAAATTGAATAATCCGAAAAGAGTTTCGAACTACTCTTATTATAACATCTTAAAGTATCGTATTCTTCATTTCTGTTTGTTAAACTCTAACAGTTATTAATATTAGTCATTCCTTAATATATAACCAAAATAGACAACTATTAAAAGAATTTTTACGTTAACTCTTTCCAACATTTTAAATATTTTTGTTTATTACATGATTTTCTTAGTGCAGTTCATGTATGTAGTTACCAAATATTGCATTGTTAACTATACGCAGTGTAACTATACTATATTGGTGCACCAAAATGTATTGCTAACTATACACGTGTGTATTGCTCCAAAATTAATTGCAAATCTGTTTACAAAAAGAAAAAGAACAATTTTATTATTTTGACTCCATGTCTCTGGTCGCGAAAGGATATTCGTGACTCCAGTTACGAATTAGCAGAAGAAATACTATACAAAATTTTCTTATTTTATCTTTTTACAAAAAAGAATTGTTACTTTACTTGTACTTAAAAGACACAACCATCTAGAAAGAGATTCACAGAGATTCCTACATTTCCGATTTCCTCTGCCCTTAATGACACTCTGACAGCCTGATGATCATTTCCGAATCTTCTGCCCACAGAATAAATGCATTAGGTGGCACTCCTAAGATGACCCAACCCCTGATAAAGCTTCGACCCTAATTCTATTCCACTTCCCCAAATCTCACCCCGATGCAGTTGATGAAAGATGGATGTTATATTATTCCCGATCAACCCGAAATCGTCTTTTCCACTTCACTTCGTCTCCCTCCCTTCCGAAGAGTCCCATTCTTTCCTGCGTTTGCCCAATCCGACAAGCATGATGGATTGCGTGGCGAGCATCCACACTTAAGTACCACAAAATGGTCCTAATCTTTCCGAATTGTAAACGGAAGCGTTGGTACTTTGTTCCGATGCAAATTCGTTCAACCCTTTTGGTCCATCTGAATAATGATGTGCTCGACGTGCAGTGCCCACGAAAATGGTTTAGTTCAAAACGTACGGAAGTGTTTTGAATTCTTTTATCGAAGAAGCTACATTTATCTGATATATATATATTTTTCTTTTTTGAAGTAAGAAAAGTGTGTTTGAAATACTTTTGTATTTAAGATTGTTATAAAATTTGTATGTTAAGGAAATTTAAATTCCAAATTTTGTACCAATTGTAACTTCTTTCATTGTTACAGAGCTTTAATATATTATATTATTATATTTTTAGAGATTCGTTATATATTCCAAATTTATTTGAGTCAGGTTTTATTCAAATGGTGGAAAAGAATATTTGGAGCTAAAATGTGAATGATTTTTTTATGAAAATCATTCATTTATGAAAATATTTCCTTATTTATCAGTTTAAATTTTATTTATAAATTCATTTTTAGGAGTTACCTTGATAATGTTTGTGCCATTTTTGTTTTAGCTTGATCTTATGTTTTTAAATAATTTTTGAAAAAATTGCGATAAAAAGAATATCTGTTCAAATTTCGTATGGTGATTTTTAAATATGTTTTAAAAGTTCTGGGCTACGAAAAAAGCCATTAATATATTGAATGCACTCATCAGTGGCTTTGACATATCATAATGAGGAAACAAAATGACAATTTTGTATCAGTATTTAAGGATTGTGTCGAAGTACACTTGTATTCCACACTAGTAAACTTATTCGTTTGGTGCTGGAAAGATGCTGCTCCAATCATTATTAGTTATTAGTTCTCGCGTTACTCACGCGATGGAGATGTGTTGATGGAGATGATGTCACTAGTTTGTAGCAATATAGAGGTAGCTAATGGTGCTATCGTCATTTCTAATCACCGATCAGATCTTCGGAAGCTATGAAAAGCGTACAAGGAAAGGAAGAAGAGAGTTTCTACCGCGTGAGTATACTAAATAGTATCGTAGAGAAGACAACTAAAAAAAAATTGTTGTTTCTAAGGTTACCGAAAGAATGATTTTCTTTGTTGACTTATTAAAAGTTTCTTCCTGAAAACTCCTTACATCATTTCTAATGGCAACAGAAGTAAAAGGTATTTTATAACCAAACTAGCTAGTACTCGGTTCGTTGCCGACGGCGAAAAAAAATAATATTAAGAGCAATCATTCAATAATTTGGCAATGATTTATCGAAATAGGATGAAAGATAATGCAGTGTATAAAATACGAGCAAATAAATATTCATTTTTATATAAATGATTTGTGTATTCTCTTAGAATTGTAAAATTTGGTGCTCTTTCAGAAATGTAATGAAAGTAATTATTTGTATTGTATCTCGTGATTCGTTTGGCATTCGTTCAGAATTCTCAAATTTAATTTTAAAAAATGTGATTAAAATATGTTTTAAAAATTTATTAAATATAGAAAATATATTTATACCATAAAATAATCAATATAGCAGAAAAGATAATTTTTAAAAATGATGAGATGGTACAAAATTATTTGTAAAATAATATTTTTTGTAGTTACTGTGAAAAACGCTATAATTTAATTAAAATTTAAAAACCCTGGATTCGTGTTCCCTAAACTTTCTCCATAATCTGCAATGAAGTTGTTACCTCTGATAATTTGCGCGCTACAGCTACCAAATATTAACCTTTAACTTGGATTAAGCATTTATACAGAACCTATCATCTTCTCGGCAAGCTATTTGGAGATCCGATTTTTTTCTTCTAAATTTTAGATAACTGTACTATTTCTATGACCGGCCGGTATGTGTAAGCAATAAGCTGGCCAAGTTTCATCGCAATTGAATGAACGGTTTAAGAAGGAATAAGATATACAAACAAACATTCATTTTTATTTATATAGATATAGAGTTTTTTACTTATGAAAATTCCTGTATTGATACAAAAAGATATTATGTAGTGAGTTTCCTTAACTATGCATCAAGGTAGTAAGACTATTCCACGTCCAAAACATTACTCCATTAATGTGTATGTATGAGAATGCAGGATGCGGTCCTGCATTCATGATGTTAAACAAAGTTCAGCCATCTTATTCCCACACCCTTCTACTTAAGAGAGCAAAATATAAAGATGTAATGGAAATCGGTCGCAAATACGCCCCAGAAAATGATGTGTAGTTCTACAATGACCTTCAAACCCGTGATGTAGCAGATGAGCCCGGCGTTAGCAGAGGGAGAGTTAGATGATAATATTAGGTTGTTCGGAAAGTAATTTCGTTTTTTCCTGACAAAGGATTTAATTGCATTTTTCGCACCCAATTTCATACTTAAACCGCAAAATCATTTTATGTTTTAAGAGCTGATATAGCAAGGCTTGAGTGTGAAAAAGTGCAGCTGATTCTTCGCAGTAGTTTTTGGATGGTGCCCTTTTAAATATGGAGAGCAATAAACAGCATTTTCGTCATTTTTTTCTTTTTTGCTATAAAAGGTAAAAATGCTGTTCAAGCCAGAAATAAATTAGCCAATATGTGTGGAGAAGATGTGTTAACAGTACAGCAGTACCAGAACTGATTTGCAAAATTTTTCCTTCAAATGAGAAGGCCAAAAACCACCTCGATCAGTTTTTTTTTACAGCAAAGACCAAAACTTTTATGAGCGTGTAATCATGTTACTACCAAAAATATGGCAAAAGGTATTAGACCAGAATGGCAATTTTATAATTTAATAAATAATTTATTCATTAAACGAAAATTTCTTTTCATTTTGACAAAAAAATACGAAATGACTTTCCGAACGACCCAATAGAATTATATTTTTTGAGTTTAACGCAAAGTTGTAAATATATATTACTAATTTACTTTAAATAATCTATAATATTATACTAAACTGCTATTTTATTGAATTTTTTTCATAGAGGTAGGCAGACTATTTAGTTAGCTGCAAGAAAGAGGCAGTTTAAACATGTGCCCCTCCCTCAGGAATAAATATTTTTATGTGGAAATACTGCCTGATTTGTAAGAACAAATAATGAGATTGATCAAAAGGAGAATCTTCGCACAGTTTGGAATTTAGAACTTTTAAACATCATTTATTGTTTTCTGCAAACTTGAATAAATGGAGCTGTATCTTTTTTGCAGAAATTCCTTCTTTTGTTTTTATGATTGCATATACTTTTGAAGGTAATAGCCCTAATAGCACATAAATAATGTATAATATTGTAGGACATCGATTAATACTCTAAATATTGTTTAATATCACACAATACTGTACATTATAGTATAACAGACTATGCTATCTGGGAGGCATTATATAAACAATGAATAGATATAAAATTCGATTATTAGAATTAATCGATATGGTCTTTAAAGAGGAGGAAAACCAAGGTTGTGATGGAAATCAAGACTACAGCAAAATTTCTATCTTTGAAACAACTTATCATTTGTACAATATAAAAAGAAGATTCCAGGCTTACAGGTCGTCCCTAAATACATCTCAAAAATGCAAAGATTTAAGCAAATTAAATTAAGCACATAATCTTAGATCTTACATTATACCTTTGAGTCAAATTTTGTTTATAATCGGTGGGTAAGATGAAGTCCAACAAGGACGTTTAATTTTTCTTTACTACGTTACGAAACATAAAATGCTGATATATTGGGCGCTGAAAATAAAATTCTGAACGAGAACTCGAGGCTATCATTATGTTTTCCAAGCTCAACAGTTTTATGCAATGTGTCGAAGAACAATGCCTTCCCTACAGAGTAGAACCAGAATGTTTCAAGGAGACAACTTCTTGTTGTAATTTAGCTACCAATCTTCTCACAGGTTGTTAAACTACATTCCTAACATACTTCCTGATATCCTGACACTTCCTTACTTTGATATCCATCGAAGGTAAAGCAATTGTGATGTGTTTAGGATGAACAAATTCTGTTGTTGGTACAAAATTCGAGTGTTGCGGTGACCTGTCTAAGCCTTTGTTGCTATTGGTGATAGGTAGGATCGAACCTGGGACCTTAAGGATGGTAGCCAGATGACATGACCACAAGACTAAAAGTGATCACTCAGTCTTGAGTATGTTATCTGGCTTATAAAGCTTCCACTACAAAACTCCCCCTTCAGTGAGAGGTGAGACGAACGATATTTTTGTTTCTGTTTAGTAGTGATCTTATTGGCTGTTGAATATTTTAATGCGTCTTACCCATTTTTTCTTTTTGGCTAATTATTTATCAGCTTTATTTTTGCTTTTTATTTAATAACTGATTATTTATCGCCATTTTTTTTTTTTGCTGATTATTTATCGGTCTTTTTTTTTATTTGCTGATTATTTATCAGCTTGATTCATTTTTATTTGGCTGATTATTTATCGCCATTTTTTTTTATTTGCTGATTATTTATCAGTTTTTTTTTAATTTCCTGATTATTTATCAGTTTTTTTTTAATTTCCTGATTATTTATCAGTCTTTTTTTTAATCTGCTGATTATTTATCAGCTTTTTTTTTCTTTATTGGCTGATTATTTATCGCCATTTTTTTTAATCGGCTGATAATTTATCGCCGTATTTTTTTTTATAATTTTTTCGGGTAGAGGGCGCCACAACAGCTGAACGAAGGTTGCGTTTTTTTTTTTTTGATTGTTTGTTTATTTTCATCGTCCGGGTCACCAATGTTGCTATTGGTGATAGGTAGGATCGAACCTGGGACCTTATGGATGGTAGCCAGATGACATGACCACAAGACTGAAAATGATCACTCTAGCTTGAGTATGTTATCTGGTTTATAAGGCTACCACTACACCTTCATGTTTGGGTCCCAAGAGGGCCAGATTCCACTAAAGAACCATCATGTAAGCAGATTTGCTGAGCTTTAAATCTGACGGATCCCATTATTCTTTTGTGGATGTTTGGAGAGAGGGGAGCCAGCTCACTGTCGTCCTCGTCATCTGATCCCCAGTTCAAAGT